>MQRK01022560.1:0-12094 GCA_001938485.1 Girardia tigrina | reverse complement strand
CCCCCCCCAAAAAAAAACCAATCCCAAAATCTCCAATCAATAAAATTATTAAACCGATTTTAACCTCAAATTAAAACAACTAAAAACCCACAAACCCATAACACACAACCGACCATAAACCCACAAAAATTATTCTAATCAAAAACCACCCCCACTTTCCATTAAACAAAAAACAACAAAGAAAACAAACACACTCAAACCCTTCATAAAAAAATTAAACAAAAAACCCCAACACAACATCAATAACAAAAAACACCATCCAAATTCACATTAAAAACTTCCCATTTTGCCAAACAAAAAGAAGAAAAAAAATAAACCCTAAACTTTTTAGGCACAAAACGCAACACCGAATAAAAGCAAACAAAAAAATACCAACCTCCAAACACTTTATTATGAAAAAAACCAACAAATAGATCTAACCTCCACAAAAATTTCCCCCCACACCTACAAAAAAATAAAATAAAACTCCCCCACACTAAATCTATAAAAATCCTCAAATATTACCTTCAAACAGAAAGCCAACCACCACCACCCCCTTTTTCCACTCTCACCATTTAATATCATTACTCCGTACGAATAACAAACACCCCTAAAAATCCCATTATAAATCGAAAAAGCAACACACCCCCCTCCACCGCCACCCCACCAAACTTAAACCCCTTTAGAAGAAGTTAAATTATAAGAAGGTTCAACACCAGAATTATCTTATTTAAGGGGGGAAATAGGTAGTGTGGGAAAAGCTTGTTTTTATGGTATTTGAAGTAACAAGGTTAAGTATTTGAGGATTATGCGGATATAAGATTAAGAGTTAAAAATGAAATTAGTGTTTAAAGTTTACATTTTTAATTTTTTATATCCGCATAATCCTCAAATACTTAACCTTGTTACTTCAAATACCATAAAAACAAGCTTTTCCCACACTACCTATTTCCCCCCTTTAACATACTTACAAACTCTCCCTATAAACAAAAAACAACTCAAAATTCTACAAACTTTTCCCCTACATCAAAAAAAGACCTCTGACCCCCAAAACCAAAATTCTTTAAATCCTTTAAACTACTCGTAGAAAAAATTCACATAACCTAAAACAACAAACAACTAAACAAAACCCGCACCTCCTACAAAAACCAAACCCCCAACCTTTTTTCCTAAACTTATAAAGCAAAAAACAAAATAATTCCAAACCTCCCAAAAAAAACATAAAAAAATTAATAAACACAACAAAAAACACAATAATAGACCAAAAACTAACTAAAATTAACCCTCTTTCCTTCCTAATTTGCAATTAGACGTACTTCTCCCATACTCAACCTACCTTAAAAATTAATCAGAACAAAAAACAACTTCACTTCCTCAATAACTTTAAACAAACCTAACGAACAAAAATAAACAACAATCAAAAAGAAACTAATTTTAAACCTCCTTTTTCATTCTTTCTAGGTAAACAGCCCCCCTTTCTTGCACCCTTTTCCCAATCACTTGAAAACCTAAAATTCCTTTCGTACAAACTAGGTTACTAATTTTAGATAAAAACCGACCTGACTTACGTCGGTCTAAACTCAAATCACGAATATTTTTAATAGTCGAACAGACTAAAAACAATAGCACCTACACCACTTCTTTAATATAATTCAACATCGAGGTAGCAATCAAAATCTCAGATAAGAACTCCAAAACTCCATCACCCTGTTATCCCTAAGGGATTTTTTTTCTAAAAAAACAATAAAAACAAAACAGATACCCCGTCTAAACTTCCCCAAGAATCCTACAACAAAACTTCAATCTTAAAAGCAACAAACTCTTTCGGGTCTTTTCGTCTTAAACAAACTAATTCTAACAATTTCAACAAAGAAATAAAAACCCATTTTATTACAATGAATATTTACTACCCATATTACCTAAAAATCTATAAAATCCCCCTTTCCAAAGAAAAAACACATAAATCTTAATTACTTCGAGAAAACAACAAACTAAATCAACTCTACCCATCGCAATACAAAAAGACCTAAATACACAAAACAAATATTTCCCAAATACCCCCTTCTCTCAAAACAAAAAAAACTTCAACAAATAACAAACCTTCAAAAATAATATCATTCGAACCCCCCCTAAAATAACAAACAAAAAAATTATAACCACAAAAAGCAATAGAAGTAAAAAGCAGTCACACCTTTTATCAGAAAATTAGAAGTTTCCCAACCCAAAAACATCAACATTAGACCTCTAAACACCCAAAACCCACCAGACCTTTCCTCCAAAAAAAACCTTTCTAAATCTCTAAAAATCCATTTTCCTTAACAAAATTACACTCTAACCTTCTATTTGGAAAATAGAAATACTTACATTATACTAGAGAAATTTTAACCATTACAACCCCACAACACCCCCAAAACAAATGAAAGGAAAGCCCACAAAATTAAAAGACCTTCATAAGAAAACTCTAAATCTTCCACATTCCTCTGCCACTTTCAATTTTCTTAAGTGCAACTTCAGTTACACTCACCATGTTACGACTTATCTTCTATGAAGATTGACGGGCAATGTGTACACATTTTCTATAAACATTCAAAAACTCAAACTCAAAATCCTTCTCCATTTTACTTTCTAGTCCTAAAAAAAACATTTTTCAATATTTCATCCCTCAAAGTAGTGAATTCAATAACTAAAACATAAGCAGCACAAAGATTTGTATAAAACACTCTGCATCTTCTCTAAAAAGTATCAAACCATTACAAAACACAACCGTACACCAACACAAAAAAGTCTTAGCAAATTATTAAGCGTAATTTCTTTTTCACCAAACACACTCCCCAGAAAATAGAAAAAAACTGCCAAATCTTTTTACTCAACATATGGTAAACAAAATCCAAAAAAAGAAAACTATAATTAGACAAACCAAGTTTAAATCAATTCCTTAACCAGACCAAAACTTAATCCATAAATAAAACCAAAAATAAAAAAACCAAGAAAATCATACATAATCTTGGGAATTTTTTTAACAACATTTTCTCCTACAAATAATTGAATCATAGAAAGAAGTATAACCGCAGCTGCTGGCACTTCCATTTACCCCTAAACAAAACAGACCCTTTTTTTAATCCTTTTTTTGATACAATTGGCCATGATTAAATTTAATATTAGAAAAATCATATTTTTTACTTACTTTGCGGCCGTTTTGTCAGCCGTTGCATTCGCGGAGATTTTCAGTCCTTTTGTGGTGACGCATTGTTGTCATTCCGGCGTCGTTCTCGATCAATTGATGCTCGCCGAAACAGCGGATTTGTCGACCGCGCTACAATGTACAGTTTTCGACACCAGGTTGATTTTTGATCGGTTTCCTGGAGCTCGGAGTCAAAATCTGGCGTTTCAATCGAGCCCCGAACCATCACACACGGTTTTCAAAATTAGATTGAGAAGAGGCCCTCATCCCTAATCTATGATCTTAACTAGTTGATAACGAACCCAGCAACTGTATTTATCAAAAAAAATGAAAAAATGGTTGACATAGTCCCGATACGCAAGTGGAACAAACTGGAATTGATGACGTATATTCTCATCTACTGTATCGAGATGTGAGGGAAAATTTAGAATGTTGTAAGTTTGTTGTTTGCACGCTGTTTAGATTGGTGACTCTCCTACTCAGATTAGATTGATAGGTTATTGATTAATTATTTAAATCTAATGAAATTAATTTAATGAGATTGATGTTTAAATACTAATTAATTTTTACGGTCCAGAACCCATTAGGAAATTTATTACTGGAAATATTAAAACCATTAGAAAATTTGTTACCGAAAATAATAATAAAACAACTCAAAAAAGAAGAAAGACCAGTTGAGCAGAATACATTTATTTAGATCCCAAAGAAACGAAAAGATAACAAAGTTTTGATAACAGATTGAGGCTCCGATGACGTGGAACGAGTTCGGAACCCTGAAAGAAAAATAATTAATTAAAAACGAACCCAAAATTAACAAAGTTACCTCCAAAGCCATCCGTTGTAGTCAGGAGGTCATCCGACCCTCTCCTGAGAGATTATCGCACGATCGATCCATTTTCGTAACCCGCAGATCGATGAAACCCTTTCCGAACAAAGTTATTACCCTCTAAAAATAAAGAAAATTAGAAGAATTAATTAATTGAAACAAAGCCCAATTAAAAAAACTTACCATGAGTCAGGCCCACAAAGCGAAAATATCATCACGCGATGAATAGTCATCACTGACGTATCCGCACAAAGGTCCCAGAGTTCGAAGGTGTGCCATGACACACAGGCGAAGTTCCTATAATAAAATAAAAATTTTTCAAAATTTCAAAATATTTTTTAAACACACTCACCCGAATTGACCAATCCACAGCGAGAAAACCAATCAACTCCTTGCTGGCAGGGCTGGATTGGACAGAGAAGAGTGACAGGGTTGTACTACCTTAATATAAAATAAGAATCATTTTTTAACAAGGCGCACATTTTTGAGAAACTTCTCGCTAATTAAACACGAACGCACGAAACCCGATTATTATATCAGCCGAATATCATTGCCAGTATTACTACGACGTGACAGTAGAAGCGACAAATTCCGCGATCAGAGTTTCGGACAGACGAAGCATCACTAGTCAGTTGTGAGATTATTAAAACCTTGCACTGAGATTATTAAAACAAATAAAATTTTTATTTTACGAATGCGAGTTTTTATTATTTCTCTTAAGTTACGTCTAGATTAAATAGTTTTATGAATTTTATAAATAGGAAAATTGTTGATTTTATCAATTAAGTGAATTTTATAGTTTTATGAATTTTATAAATAGGAAAATTGTTGGTTTTATCAATTAAGTGAATTTTGTTGGTTTTATGAATCTCGCGAATAGGAAATTGTCGAATTTATCAATCAAATGAATCTTATTTAAATCTAAGAGTGTTAGGGTTCCGAAAAAATACCTGTGAACATTTTTGATAAAATTTTATAAAGGAAATTTTTAAATAATTCTTTATTAACTTCAAACAAAATAATATTTACTTTAATAAAACTTCAAATTAAAAATTATAAATGTTTGTTTTACTTCATCAAAATTATAAATATTTTAATCTTTGTTTTATCTCATCAATTTTCAAGGCTGAGGAAAATTACTATATAAACAACATCAAATCTAGTTTTAGTTGGCCCCAAAAATATTTGCAAGAAAATCAACCAAGAGAAATCGTGTTAACAAGTAACATAAAAACTTATTTTATTTTTATTTTACTAAAATATTAATCATACAAACCATAAGTACCTCGTATGGGAGAAGGAGGTTTGTTTTAAATTGCAATATCGTTCGTTTTGTGAGATTCACAGTTTTTACTGTAATCTATTAACTCGTACGAAATATTGTTTTGTGTTTTGTTCTGTCATCAAGAATTTAATTATTATTATTTTTGTCCTGACAATATTTTTTATTTGAAATAAAGTTTCATATAAGAATTTGTGTTCATTATTCATATATTTATGTTGGAAGTCCCTTCTGATTAATTGGAGTCAGATTATAGATTAAAGATTATTGATTAAGAATTATTGATTAAAGATTATTGATTGAAGAATAAAGAATAGAGATTTACGATTAAAGATAAAGATTTGTGTTTTAAAAAGTGAATACTTGAAATAAAGATAATTTTAATAAAACCCAACAAGAGTTCTATGAGTAACAAGATCTCGAACACAACGAACTTTTGTAATCGAGGAATTTTGAAATTATTTAGGATAAATATGAATGAAATTTTTAATCGGAACTGATGATAATACAAACTATTACTACTCCTCAACTTAAGAATAAGGGAAAATTGTAAATGATTCTTTAAAATATGTCGCTTTGATTTCCCCGCCACTTTTAGTTTCACTAATAGTTTTGTTTTGGTATAATTCGGCTAATTAACGATTTTTTTGCGATCTTATTAATATTGATCCGATAATTTTACATATTTTAAGTTTAATGACAGCGTGATGAATCTCATTTTATTAATGTTGTTTCGATAATTTTATTTTCTAATTTTGATAATATCGGGGTGAATCTTATTTTAATGGTGACTTTAATAATTTTATCTATTGAGAATCAAAACTCTTGTCATTACCTAAATAACATAAATTGAACAGATGATATAGAACCGAGCGGTAATAACCAGAAGTAAAAGAGCTGATTGTCGATATGCCGCGGAGTAGACGAGCTGCACATAGATAGCGACACATACCGATATAGATAATTGATGCGATGGTGCCGCAAACTCAAACACTACCTTGCCGCAAGTTCTACAGAACATAAAACATACACCCACAGTGTGACAGTGCCCTAAGTCAAATACCATAATCACATAATATTGCCATAACTTTACTACCAGATAATACACTACAGTGCAGTAAGTTTGCATTCTTACATCACAGTGCCACAAGTTTGAATGTGATACATATACATAATCGATATGGGAAAACTCTTTACATAACATACCCCGATCGATACTGAGTTAGGTGGGGGGTCCATAACCAATCCCGTCTTTATCAGAACCCGATGGCCCTTCAGACTCGGCACTGCCAGGCAGATGTCGAGCGAGAAGAGGCGTCCGACCCATATATATGTAGTAAGCTAGTTAGATGTTAAAACGAGTTATAAGTAAGGCATAACTTAACGTTGGGTTGTGGCTGACCCTTAATAGCCACTGGGGGCTCTGAGTCTTTAAGAATGTTTGTACTTAAATGGGTCGTGACATAATTAAAAATTTTATAATTATAAATTTAATTTAATTTTTTTAATTTTTTAGTTTCTATTTAACTTATTGAATTTAATATATTTTAGAAACTAATGTTTATTTTAAAAATCACTTAATGCATTTTTATCCAATAAAATTTTGAGAAATTTTTTTTGAGATTTAAATATAGCTCAAAAATCATATTAATCAAGAATGACGCTTCCCGCAGAAATTGCTACTGGAAATTTTTGTGTTGTTAATAAATGTTTACTCTCAAATTGTGATGTTGCTAATAGAGGATGTGAAAGTTAAAATTTTTTTTCAAAAAGCAAGAGTTCCGGAGTCCTTAAAACGGCGATTGAGAAAATAGAGCACATCAAAGCGGATATTACTCTAATACAACAGAAAAAAGACTCTAACAAATGTGTTTCTGGAGAAACCGAATTTCTAAAAATAACTTCGTTTCCAACAGGCAAAGGAGTCCCGATCGAATTTAACAAATAAAATAAAAATTATAATCAAAGAGATACAAAAGCCCGGTGAGTAAAGTGATTGAATGTTTTAATTGTAGAAAAACTGGACACATGAAACAGGAATGTCTGAAAAACTTTAAACAGTGTTACAGATACCGAGTCAGAGATCATATCTGGAGAGAATTTCCATATCTAAAATTCGCTGATTGTAAGGAGTAAGGACATTTATGGTACCAATGTTTTAAACAGGAAGGTCAGCATATAAATCAAGATCTGATCGGGTGAAAATAAAGCCGGTATAAATCGATAGGGACAAGAATCGAGGAAATGGAGGAAACTGACAGACTGACAGATGACTCCTGACATTACGAGTCAGATATCAAGATGACAACCGATGACAACTACTACAAAATGGGATATTCAGTCGGAGACTGGGTATTAGTGGAAATAAACAATCTTTAGAAATACTCGGATCATTATGAGGAACCTTATGAAATCATACATCAAGAATGTCATCGGTACGTGAAAATTCAAAATAAAATTTGTTGAATAATACACAAAAATATCGAATGACTGAAGCCTTTTAAAGAAGGGGATGTAAGAATAAATAAGTATATGCTATTTATATTATTTTTATTTTACTAAATAAATTAATACAATATTTAAATTACAATAACGGGCCCAGAATTTTAAAATTAAATCTCTTCGTGTTGTTTGAATAATCAAAATAAACGCTTGTAATTTTTAAATTATAGAATAAATTATGTATGAATTATTTTCTTTTAAATTTATAACATCATCTTACACAAACATTTATTAAAAATCGAGACAAAATTAGTCAGTTATTAAAAACGTGAAGTAATTAATTCAAATTATAATTAACTAACTAAAAACAAAAAGAAGTTATAATTTAAAAAATCTTAAATCTAAATAATAATATTTTATTATGATATTATCCTAGATAATATTCTCGCCTACAAAACAGCATACTGTGAGCAACAATTACATTTGAAAATTTTAAACACATTTAATTTTACATAATATTAATAATTATGAATGCTAAAGTAATTTATAAATAGAGTACCGGCAAATAACAAGATTTATGACATATTGTTCTATAAAATACGATTAAAATAATAATTTTTATTTAAGAAATCGACAATGTTGTGTTTGATAACTATTCTTCTATTCATACCAGTAATTATGGGAGAGACATCATACACGCGACCTCCAAAACATTTTAAACCAGGTTAGCCTTCCTTCGATATTTGACTAAATATTAACAAAAGTATTGACTTGTAAATAAAAATAATAATAAATGTATCAAAACAACAATACGATTATAATAATAATTATTATTTTTATTATTATTATTATTATTATTATATGGTTTTTATTGATTGTGATTGTCTTCTTCGATAATGTTCTCCCAAAGGAAAGTTTTTATTTCCAGATAATAATATTGTGATTTTTTTCAGTATGCTTTCCTCCTGTTATTCGAGAGAACTCAAAAAAGAAATTGTATTGCAATTGCCGTTCAATGTGTGACAGATATTGCCGTTATATTCTTCATAACAGTCGGAAAAGCTATTCCAGCAATAAGTGGTATAAAAGCCAACGAATATGTGAACGGAAATGCCAACCAAGAAAGTGTCCGTATCCACTTTATCATCGTAATTTTCTATATAAAATAAAGGAAGGACTTTGTGTGAAATCGAAAGTTTGTCTGTTTAAATCTCAGTGTTATTCTAAATTTGGAGTAAAAAATTTTCTTTTAAAGTGTTTAAAAATAAAGTAATTATCAACTAATACAATTTTTGAATCATTATTTTATGAAAAAAATAACTCAAAAAATATTGGGCACATTAGTTATTAAAAATGTGAAAAAATAAGATTATAAAAATAAGCACTTAGATTTGCTGATCATTGAAGTAGATTTTGATTATAAAAATGATAATAATTGTGAATAAGACTAAAAGTTCGGTTTCTTTATCAAGAACTTCAGTGTTCTTATGAAATCATTTATTTTTATACCACAACAGTGAGTACTATCTTCTAATTTCATTAAAAGCTACACGGATGCTGCTGGAAATAAGATAGTACTGATTCAACCAAGGGTCAAGCAAATGTTAATACCAGAACGTTACTCATGTGGAAACCCAAATCGAAACACCAGAGATAATACAATTCAAAAGCCAAGAGAGTTTTGAAATTGTCACATGATTGGACTTATCAGTCGAGAATGTTTAGACAAAAAAGTAAAATTTGTTTTGGTTTCGATAAAGCATGGAACATCAGAAGATGGTGCCAAGAAATAAAATATCAGCTTTATCGAAGAAACGGACACAAAACATTGCAATGTTTCACAATATGTAGAGAATAATTATGATATGATATGATAGTTATGATAGAATATCAACCGTAAGAACCTATTAACCGAGACTAAATCAGAATTTCAGGAGAATCAAATCAAGAAGAAAAGATGAAGATGGAAGACATAATCGACGATTTATCGACACGCCAAAATTATCGGGTTCTATCAAAAAGTCAAAATATAGTAGCAGTTATATTTTAGAAATACCAAATGATTATTCCCATTGGTCCTTAAAAAGGAGCTACTGGTAGTAGAGAAGGTGCACATACTTTTAATGAAGGAAAGTTTTGTAACAGAATATTTATTTTCAAAGGAATGGGTAAATGCGGTGGAAGAAAGAATGGAAAAAAGAGTCACTGCTAGCAGATATTTTTAACAAGAATGGGGATGCATTCAAGGTAGAAAAGTTGAATATCAGATGTACCCGACTAACAAAACATAACATACAGGTGAAAGGAGATCCAATTAATGTAAAGCCATCGAGTATCGAAGGACAAAAATAAAGAAGCGGTTCACAATTTGTTCGAAAAGAATCTGATTAAAAAACGTAATTTACCGTGAAATATACCTCATATCTGCGTGTGGAAAAGGAAATAAAGACATAAGAATCTGTTTAAATTTCCGTCAGCTCAAAGCGGTTACCGAGAGAGAAGTATGCTCAATGTCAAACATTAACGAAATGCTGGATCCAATAAGCAAAGCACATTATTTTAGTTCTTTCGATACCAAAAGACTCCACTATTACGTTAAATTAGATGAGGCTTCAATAGCAAAGCTTTTTAGACCAAAGAATGATAATATAGTTTTAAAAGGATACCATATGTTATAGCTGCAGCACCAGGCACATTTCATGAACAAAGAATTCTCGACAAAGGTAATTTGAGAAATAAGGGGTTGGTTCGGAGGTTGCTAAATTATGTTTTACCATTATTTTGCTTTGGAATTTTAACTTTAAATGACTTTTTAGCACATATGTAATTTAGGTCTTCCAGTTGTTTTTCAT
The DNA here is from genome assembly GCA_001938485.1 of Girardia tigrina. Lineage (NCBI taxonomy): Eukaryota > Metazoa > Platyhelminthes > Tricladida > Dugesiidae > Girardia > Girardia tigrina. The sequence continues at coordinate 1,532 of MQRK01022560.1, read as the reverse complement.
ATATTAAAGTGTTTAATATGAAACATGACAGCATTACATTACATAAAAATATTGCATATATTTTCATTTAAGCGAAATAAATATATTTGATAAATATGTAGTTAAAATTCTTATTTTTGTTAGTGCTGTTTTTTTCTAGAACTACGACTTCTTTGCGTTATGATATACATTCTATGTAGACATTGACATTATCTTTGAGCCTTAAGTTGATGAGCAAGAAAAAGAAAGCTTTACATTGGCACCATAAACTGCTATCTTTGAGATTGTAAGTTCATTTGAATTGTGTCTTTCACTCATTCCACAACTCTTCATTGCAACAACAATGGAAATTTCTGTCCAGGAAAAGTTAAAACGTTTACCCATTGACGGCAAGAAATCCAAAAACCACAATTATTAATGTCAAATACTCGTTATAATTTCTATGAATGTATAATTATTACACAATATTAGCAGAATGGTGTAATATTACCATAATATTGGATCTCGGTTTTAAGAATAGTCACTCAAATTCCGAAAAAAATGGATAACTTATCAGAATTTTAAATAAAAATATCACAAAATAAAATACAACGTTGGGGACAGGGTGGTGACAGAATGGATTGCGCGTAGCTGTGCAGTTGCGAACCGGGAAATCTACCGGTATATGGTGAAATTTTGCTGGAAGTATCTTACCGTAATAATACGAAACGCGTATGGGACAACCATAAATCGAGGGACGATAAGTGTTATTGTACATTTTTGATGTTTTATTAAAATCGGAGTCAAATCTGAAATAATCATAATAACTTTCTAAGAAGTCCAAATCATTTTGCAAAATTCATGTTCATTTCGGAAATAGCTTAAAAACATTTCGAAAAAATCAGGTTAATTTCGCAAAAATTCGGAATCATTTCGGAAACAGTTAGAACCATTTAAGGAAACAGTCAAAATCATTTCGCAATTTATCAAGAGCATTTCGAAAATTTAAAAAATTTTATTATTGTAATGAATATATAAAAATAAAAAACAATAAAGCCATTTTAATTTAAAATTTTTATTGGAAAATATGTTTCGCCACTTCTGTGGGATCGTCAGTTCTGTAAGAAAGTAAATCGCTGTTATATTTATATTCGAATAGCATTACGTCATCGTGCCTTACATCAGAATACTCTAATATGATTGGACGAATCACTTTGCACGTTTAAACATGGTTTATGAAACTTAATTAACAGGGCTTCAGTAATAATCCTTTCATAGTTAAAGAAGTCGGATTATTTAATTAAAATGGCTTCAATTTTAAACACTAATAAGTTAGTAGTATTGATAAGAATATAAAAATGGGGTACCAATTCACATAAGGGATTGAAAACACACTAACTTTGTGAGGAATATTTTAAATTTGGTATGTTGAAATTGGTTTGTTGAATTTTGTATGTTGAGTTTAGTATTTGGAAATGTGTTTCTCCAACCCAGATGGAAAATTGATATTTTAGATGTTCACGATAAATAATTATTCGAGTATAATTTATATTTTAAAGTACAGCATAAGATAT
>MQRK01022541.1:225-12854 GCA_001938485.1 Girardia tigrina | reverse complement strand
GTATATATATATATATATATATATATATATATATATATATATATATCATTACTAGAAAAAGACCCGTCATATATGAGTGGTGAGTTGAATTTTCGACTTTGAAAGTTTCTGTTTTAATTTTTAAATCGTAATTTTTATAATTTATTATTTCGATTTCTGTGTTGATTTAACAGTCAGTCAGTTAATTCGGCTCCCGGAGCCTTTCGGCAACGGCGATGTACAGACAGAACCATCTCTATGCGAACTATTCAGAGCGATCTCAACTTTACGTGGATTCACTCACTGTTTCTCCACTATTTTGCATTTTATCAGCATATATATGAAGATAGTAAAATTTGAGCTTGACGGATAAACCGACAATCAGATGATAACGAAACTTTACAAATTTTACCTAAATTGATTTTTAGAAATATAATTAGTAAATAAGTGATAGAAATCGCCATTCGTCAAATAAATTAGTATTTTATCAGTACTTTCATAAAATTTTTCACGAAATTCCTAGTAGGAATCATCAAAATATTCATTATTCGAAATAGGTGTAAATTTAACTATTTAACGATTTGTACGGTTTTCGATCGATTTCATCGCTTTCCAGTCATCTTTTTGCCAAGGTGTTGTACCGACAGAATTGTATTGACGCGGGCTATCCAGATTGACCATGTACATAAGTGGATTCACTCCTGTTCATTCGCAATTTCACATTGACAAGCGTGACCGACAAACAAACAAACACACTTTTTAGACAAGTATTATACATATTAATTCAAATTTGTGTTCATCTATTTTCAATATTATTTAAACAAGTAAATTTAATTTTTGAATAAAATTTTTTAATTATGTTTTTTTTCTTTAGTTATTGGAGCACCACATGGGAGAATAGAAAAATTTTATTGAAATAAACCGGTTGTCATTTCTCATCAAATTACAAGCTATCACGGAATTAAAAAAAATTGTGCCATTGTGGAAAAAATAGTTCTACGAGTTTGAAAACTGATTTGAGGGCTATCGAAAATGTGCAGACTCACTCCATGAGTATAAGCAGCTTCTAGTATTATTAACCCTGTCGAACGAAGCTCCAACTGTGTTTCGGTAATTTGCAGAAGACATGCGGGCTGATTTTGAAAAAAGTGCCTCCACTCTGACAAAAACATTTGCCCCAAGATTGAGGCTGTCATATGTGAGCTTCGCCTTCTGACTTTTTTACGTTTAGTAAAAAAAAAACTCAGGCCAAGCCTCCAAGTCGCTGGATTACAGGCGAACACCACTACACCCGGCAATCCATTTAAAGAATTAAACGTTTAACCATTCGTTTATCCGAAAATTCTAAAGGCTAAATTAATATATCTATATATAATATATGTGTGATTTACTCTATACATTCTCTGAATGTCATATGTGCAAAAAATCTGTTGATGATTTGTATGTTTTTGCTTGATGTAAATAATTAAGTTATTTTGTTCACTAATATTTTTCAATAAAATTACATTGATTTGATCTGAATTAAATTGTATTAATTTGAAGGCTGCGTTAATTGTTTATAGCTCGATCCCAGCTCTCGATCAAAAATTAAATTTACTTGTTTAAATAATATGGAAAATATTGATGAAATAAAGGTGATTGACGTTATAATCAACAAAGATTATTGTAAGAATTTATATTTGTTAATCACAGGTACAACTTTCTCAAAAAATATTGTTTATGAACCTTCTAATCAACAATTGAAGCTATTTAAGTATTTTCGTATTCAATTAACTATTTTGTTTGATAAGCAGCTTCTAGTATTATTAGCCCTGTCGGACTGTTTGTTTGATTATATTATTTAGAACTGATTTTATTTGTTATTTGTTATAGTTTTGTAATTTGTTAGTTTTTTTTGTTGTTTTTGTCGCAGTTTTCTTTGATTTTTTTCAGGGTATTTATACCCTTATATATATTTATATATAACTATTACACAAAATTATTTTATTAAAAAAAATCATAAATTATTTGTTCGAAAATCATCCGAAAACTGTTTCATGAGAAAATTATAGTGATGTGGGAAATTTTCTGTCATGGAGATTTAAAATGCGCTATTTCTGGTGACTGGGAATAGTATAACAAGTACATTTTCAAAATTATATGATCCTTAAATGTTCAGTTAATTATTGTTGTCTAATCGAAGAAGAATAAACACTGAAGAATACGGTTAAACGCGTTTAATGTTTGCTAGACTTTTACTAAAAATTATGAAACTAAACTTTTAAACGGGCGTTTAACCGATAAACGTGCCGACTCCTACTTCTACCTTTTTATGGTCGATTTGAAGCGGCAATAATTTGCAGCAAAGGGGCGGCGAGGTCACCTTTGTTGCCCAAGTGTTAATCTAAGGGCTGCAGAAGAAGTGTAGAGGCCAAGACAATCCGAAAATTCCTGGATACTTATTCAGGCGGTATGACAACTGTCAAACTTTTTATTACTCCTCAAAAGGCCGAAATTTTACACCTAGTACATGATTGGGCGTTTTTCGCTCGAATGCATAACTGGGAAACGGCGCACTCAACACACAGCCAACTGAAGCACACCAGAAAACTGCAACAGAATTGAATATGTTTTAGGTGATGCCTGGATGTCTATTCTGCAAAAGATTGTCCAGAGCGTGCAACCGAGCAGATGGGAAACGAGTAGGTGGTCAATACTATTGCGTGGGTGAGGGTGCCAGTGTTTAGTAATGAGCAACTGGATATTATCTGGGTGAAAATATGCAGAGCAACTGGGAGGACGATGATAGATACGATTTATTTATCAAATTTATCGATCAACATTTTTTTGAGATTCTTGATTGGTTTCATTGTCAAGATAGCATGTAACAAATTGATAATAGCACATATATTATTTTTATTTTGCTTGACTTTAATGGTTTAGGAATCAAAATATTTTTTCTTTTAAATAATAATAATTTATAATTCAAATTTATAATAATAATAAATTTATTCTTCCAATATTAATAAAATAATATCTTCGTCAAAACTTTCCAGCGCCCAAACCTCCCGTATTCAAACATCCTGCTTCGATAACATAGTTATTTTAGTTAAATTAATAATATTTTAGAAAATGTTAATTGGTCAGCATATCGGGTATGTTCTGAGTGGAAAGAAGTAACGAAATGGATGTGTTGGTGGATTTGTATACAATGAGATGGTGGAAATGAAGAGACAGGAGTAATTTATTACCGTTATGAAAAGTGGTCAATTCGCAATGTAAGATTGTATGTCCAAAATGGGGAAACAATAAAAGTTATTGGGTCGCATTGTCATGCAGGTGATATTATGCACCAGAAAGTATTACACACTGTTGCAAACATTAAACGTTTGGCACCTACTACACAAATCCTACTGTAACAATAGTTTCAAATTCCATAGCGAAAGAAACGATTTCTGTTCACGGTAATTTACCATCAAATACTTCCCAGAAAAGAACTATTCAAAGGCAACGTGCCATTGCAGAAGGTGCATCACCTAATCCTCAAACGTTAATTTGTCTTTTTTATTATAGAAATTCAATTGAGATTCCATGTATTGTCAAAAGAAAATTGTCTTCCGATCGTAAATCCCTGACAAATTGTTGTATACATCGGCGATCAAATATATTTTTGACCAGTTATCGTCAAGAACTATTGACGGAGATGAATTAAATTATTTACTTAACATTAATATTTTTTTAATATTTAATTTACTTTGTTCATTTATTAATTGTTACTTACCTATTAATTAATTATTACATTAGGTATAAATAATTCTTAATGTGAGGAATTTTTTGAATTGTGTGTTGATATTGTGCATGTTGTATGTTGATTCGGATTGTGTCTCTCCTACTCAGATGGATGATTGGTATTTTCTTTGATTCCTACTAATTAAAAATAATTTAATTTAATTTTAAAGTAAAAAGATTTAAAATAATTTTTGAAGGTAATATTTAATTTTTAATGTAATTTAAAATTTTATATTCATTTATTATGTACTTTTTTTTAAAATGTTTAAATTTAATTTTAATCAATTAGAATCTTTTTAATTAATAATTTTTATTAACTGATTTTAATTTATTGATAAAAATTATTATGAATTTAGAAAGATATTAATCAAGAAAAAAGTCAAATAGTGAAGGCGCTTGTGAGGTTAATAAATGTTTAAAAAGTCATATTGATGTTCCTAATACTTAATAAATTTATATTATGTAAAAAGTCAATTTTTATTTAAAAACCCGACCAATTGTGTCTCAACCCTTTTTCCACGACCAATTGACATGGACCCCTTTTTTAATGCGTTACCTAAATGATTTAGTAGAAACACGCTTGTAAAAAAGAAACTGTGATTGTTAAATATTGTATTCAAATATAATTCTCAAATTGTTTTCGATTATCAATCGTATTTGAATCTCTGATTGATGGTGTCATGATTGGTGTTTGGGTGCTATCGCCATTCACCCAATGAATGGTGTCAAAAGTGACTGAAACTACATATCGTCAGCGTAGCAAACCTATATCTATGCTGGTCTTAAATTAAACATGAAGTGACTTTCCAGGACCAACTTATAATTGAAAAAATACGTAAGAAATTTCCAAATTTATATGACAATTTATCAAATGGTGGTTACTGAAATGTAATAACTAATATAATAATAAATGAATAACATTTTAATAAAAATGAATGTATTAAAATTAATAATAAAAGATGTAAAAAAACGACGATTTACGACAAATTTCCTCTAGATCTGAAAGCAAAAGGGCAAAATCACCACATGTTCACAGGCGACACACTGCCTCTACTAGCTGGATGCACGACATTCGCGATCGTGTGCAATCAATAAGTCCTTGTATTCCTTAACTATTTCTGTTTTACTGCTTTACGAAACAGCAAAGTATTGATCCTTTCTCTATTCAGTTGGAAATAATGAATTATTATTTATCAAAAGTTTTATTTATCATTTGCTTTTTGGTTGTTTGTGATTCAGGTGATTTAATAAGCGATGCTAAATCGATGTGTGGATCAGTTGTATGCCGCGTTGACAGTGAAGGTTTATTTTGTCATTTCATTTTGAAGATTTACAAATTTCGCCTTATTTGAATATATTTTTAATGAAACACGTAATCATTTTGTATTTACTTGCGACTTGAAAACGTGTCTTCGCTTCATTTGAATTCCCCTTGTCTTATTCACGTAAGAAAGATTTTATGTTAATATTGGAATTTCAGAGAGATTTGTATGTCATAAATACTTTAGCTGTTACAAACGAATAAAATATTTAAAATAGATAAAATACAATTCACTTCAATATATAAATATAAGTAATTGACTTATTCCTCTTAAATTAATAAGTCACTTTTTGATCATTTTTTAAAATTTTCTCCATCTTTGTTCTAAAATGTTTTTTGTCATTATTATATCATTTCAAACATCTTTATTAATATTAAAATTCAAATTGTATATGAAACAACTTTCAACAAAACTTTCCTGAGTAGACATCAAATTAAATTGAATAATATTATTAATAAAAAATTTTTTTATAAAAACAACCACGTTTTTCAAGCATTACCAATGCACTAAAAAGCGGACATGTGCGAAATTTTATACCTAACCAAAAACGTGGGGCGGATTTCTGAATCAATAGTATGTTAAAAACATAATATTTTGCTTTTAGAAACTAGAATAAAATTTTTAAATTTTAGAAGAATTTCGTCTATCAGGAAGTGAAAGAAAACAAATTATTTTAAAGTTACTGCTTTTTAGTAACAATCGATCATTTCTATGCCCCACGTTTTTGGTTAGGTATAAAATTTCGCACATGTCTAGAAAAAAATTATTTTCCTCTTTTTTGTGCATTGGTAATGCTTGAAAAACGTGGTTGTTTTTATAAAAAATTTTTTTTATTAATAATATTATTTAACTATTTTATTAAACCTAATTTTAATACTTCTATTCTACACTTAATTATCACTTGATTTTCACAATATTTGTTCAATTTATTAATTTTTTCCGTACATAATCCGAACACGGATTATTTTCCAATATAAGATATAAGCTATTTAATTATAGCATATTCGGTTTATGTAGAGCCGTAAATGTTTTAAAATATTGTATTGTCATCGAAAGCAAGCCTGTATAAAAAAATTCAGCTCAATTGGATGACTGAAAGTGGTCGAAAAATCAATCGCAAGATTTGTTCAAGACAGACAAACAGACAGACAGACAAGAAACCAAGCTAAGAAAAACGTGGTAAAAAAGTACAAAATGAACAGTTTTCAATTAATTATTCAAACAAAGATTTCATGGTTTTATGATTATTTATTATACATTTTGAGAAATTCAATATTTACAAGAAAAAAATTTACCTAAAAATTGTCATTAAAAAGACTTTTAATCAAATGGTTTTTAAAATTTTAATTTAAATAAAATTTTATTTAGTTTAAATTTTTACATATTTTATTTTGCAATTTAAAATGAAAATAATTCTCGAAAAATCACTCATTACGAACATCAAAGATAAAGAATTTCCATCTGTGTAGTAAAAACACATTTCCAATTTCAACATTAAAAATAATGCTCAAACAATTATATAGTTGTCAAAAGCATTGTTTAATATGTATTCTTTTTATTGCTAAATGAGGGGCACCCAACTAATTAGAATTCTCTTTCTTACTACTGAGTTCAGATGCATTGATATATCAACTGGAAGGCTTGCTATGAAAAAACTCTTGTGGATCCTGCCCATCACACACAATTGTCGCCAACCACCTCAGCGCCTCCACAAATTTATTTATTGACTCTTCTCGGTAAGAAAAGCTTTTCCGAAATTCTTCGTAGTTGGCTCGTGGATTCGAACATTATGCGTCGAACAGCTCCCCAGGTAATCCGGAATAGACGCAATAGCTTCAAAAAGATTAATTCAAACACTGAATAACATCAGCAAAACTTAAAAAGAAATTAAGCTTTAATATTTTTCAGACAGCATCTCATCAATAATTATACAAAAATCTAGAACCCTCGTAACTGTGAAATATATTTTTTAAATACTCCCTCTGTCCGGAAATAAAGGTTCATTGAGAAATACATAAGAGAAATGGAATTCTTATTGTCGAACAAAGGGAGTATATAAAAATGTGAATATCCATAAATTAACTATCTTTTTTCATTTATAATATCTAAATGCTTTATTTTTTGTTGCAGTGGTACTACAATTCATAAATCCGTATTGTTGCGATTTATTAACGGGCAAATGTTGTTATTCTTTAACATTACTCTCCAAAATTTTGATAGGGGTGATCGCAGGGATCATTGTGCTATCAATACTTGGTACAATTGCTTGCTGTTGTTGTTCATGTTAATAAAAGAGATCATCTGACTTTACTGAAAACTTTGTAGGTATATAATTATGAATGTACTATTTTATACACATGCTTTGGCTTTTTTGTAAATTGTTAATAATAAAGTTATTTGTCAAATTTTTATTTTTAATGTATAAAATAAGAAATCATCATATTTCTATTTTTGATCATGATTATTCGAACATAATTAAAATAATTATTCGATAAGTATCGAATTGTCATGGAACTGTCGAATTAAAAAATTTGTGTCGAATAGTACGTGTATCGAATTGTCTTGTGTCGAATTATCTGTGTCGAATTTTCATGGAACCATTTTAAAAATCCATCATGAATATCAATCAAAGATTTCAGATGGTTCCATGACAATTCGACACAAGTCAATTCGACACAGATAATTCGACACAGACAATTCAACACAAGACAATTCGGCACAAGACAATTCAACACACGACAATTCGACAGACAATTTTATTATAAAGTGAAAATGATTTAAATATCTCTGAAATCTTTGATTGATATTCATGAAGGATTTTTAAAACAAATAAATAAAACTGAAACCAAAGATGAAAAGAATCCAAATTTTGGTTCTTACAACTTACTTGCAAAATTATTGAAAAAATTAAAAGTTAACAATTTGATTCTACAAGATATAATTAATTTTTGTCGGTGACTTACTAATAAATTACAATAAATTCAAAATATATTTTAAAGTTTTTTCTATGAATTTATCTAATTTATTTTAAACAATCTACCCTGGCTTCGCTAAGCAGTAGATGTTAATTTCTTGACAATTTAACAACGAATCAATATTATTTCAAATTCTTTTTAAAATTAAAAAAAAGTGTACTGTGGGAAACTCGATGTTGGAATTGCGATGAAAAAAAATTCCAGTTATCAAGGGGTGGCCTGATTGCTTGGATGTGATCAGATATTTTTGAAACATAGATACATAAGTTTGACCGTTGCATGAAGCTTCAGCAACAAAAACTTATTCTTTTTGTTGACAACTGCGCTACTCACACAAGAATTATTGATTTGACACACTTTCGTTTAGTTTTTTTATTAGCTTACATAACACCTCAGCTGCGACTGAAAAATTCTTTTACAAAAGATCATTTTAGCTTATGATTAAGTCGAGATACCAAACATTAATATAAAAGATGCAATTGAGATGTTAAATCACGCATGGTTTAATGTTGCATCCTAGACTATTACTAATTGTTGGATTAAAACAGGCTTCAAAATATAGCTGAAATAGCAGATGAAACTACCGACCAAGATCAAACCGATGTATCATAAATGTACAATCTTTTTGAAATAATGCGGGCTTAACTTCAAATTTCAAGTGAATGTAAATTTTCAAATCTTTTCGGCATGTGACGATGACTTGCCAACTGATGAAGAAATCATTTTCAAGGTCCCTCTTGCAGCAAAGGATTAAACCAAAGGTCAGAATGACAATGATGATTCTGCTTAAATTACCACTCCTTCACAAAAGATGTTTCACATTCCATCGAAATAATTAGAAACTGAATTCTATGTATATTTTGCCGTTAGAATGCTTTCCTCATTAACCATCTCATTGATATTCAAGAATGTTTTCAATAAATAACAGCAGAGTAAGATTACTGTCTTTTTCAAGTAAGAACTTGTAGACATTTGATGTATGATTAGATATAATTTTTGTGGGAAACGATTCTTGTAAATGACCACTTTTTTAAATTAAATAAAAATTTTTTCGACTTTGGTAATACTTTTTTTATAAATACAACTTTTGTAATCAATAACAAATTACCAGTAAGGTAAGGATAAAGAATCATCTTCCAATAAAACACTTGTAGCGGGCAGAATTCTGCTTTGGAAAATTATTTGAAATACCTTAATCTTATGACCTCTTTGCCCAATGATACCTTATATATACCTTATACATTATACCTTACCCAATATTTCAATGTTTAACCCCAAAAGAAGTATAAAACAGCCAAATAAGCCAAAGATGTTATAAATTTATTCAAAAGTCAAAAAGTATCATAAGGGGTCCGTATGATCAGTAAGAATGTAGACCAACTGAGGGAATGTCACCCATTGCCCTTCATTGCGGTCGAAATCCCACGTTCGTCCTTTGATACAATGGAAAACAAATTAAATATACGACAAAACAGCGCTAAGAGTATACTCAATCTTCCATTGAGCGAATACAATCATCCAACCCTCTTTAGATAGACTTTTGTAAGATGTATCCGTAGTGGTCCCGCGCATCAAGGTCCGATAATTCCGAACGAAGTTATTGATCCTTAAAGATTTACAGAAATTAATTAAAATAATCAACTTTGCGATGATGAAGGACTCAGGTCTTCAAAGCCAGCCAAGGAACCACTGCTATCTGCAAAAAATATATTTCAGATCGTGTTGCCTTCTGCAAGCGTTATGAGCATGAGACTGCGTGCTATTTAGTGACGAGACAACCATATCACAGTTACCTAGCACCTCTGGTAATGTTTGGCGACCTCAAAATAAACGTTTTGATCCTAAAAATCTGATGCCCACTTTCAGGATGCCTGAAAAATTGATAATTTTGGGTGCTATTTCATCGCGTGGTCATGGATGACTGTGGTTCATGCTAAAGGGAGCAACCCTAAATGGTACAGTTTATTTAGAAGTCTTAAAGGAAAAGTTGCCACCATTAATGGAGTTACACAGAACGACTTTCTTTCAGTATGATGGAGCACCTTGCCACAACGTCAAGGCTGTTCAAGAGGGGTTAGCGCAGTCAAGCTTCCAAATTCTTGGTCCTTGACCAGGCAACTCACCGGATCTCAATCCGATTGAGAATGCCTGGACCCAGGTGAAGAAACAGGTTGCTACCATGCACCCAAATTCTCTGCAGGGCATGATCAAAGCAGTGGAAACTGTTTGGACTCAAAAAGTGTCGCCAGACTATTGTAAAAAATTATGTCGTTCGATGCCTGGCCGAATTCGTTCTGTTCTCAAAAATAAGGGTAAACCCACAAAATACTAAATATACACTGGTTTTTCGTGGTTTATGTGCAAGTTATGACAAGTTTTGATAAATTTGTGTCTTATTATAATGTTCTAACAAAATCTTTGTATTTTTGTGTGCTTTTGTCAATATAATTGCAGTTAGGTGCAAAAGACAATTTAACAACAAGCGTTCACAAACTTTTGCGCCTTACATAACGCGCCTCGATAAAACGGGGTAATGTCGTGGAGCCCAATTGATAATTTCTTTATAAACCTAAACCATTACATATATGTATTCACACTCAGAGTATAAAGGTTTGGAAATTGTCAATGTTCTCTTATATTTGTTTTCCCTTATTATTAAAATGGTTCGCAAAACAATTGTTTGCCGAAACAGTATTTGGTTTTTGTTGCTTAAAATGAAATATATTTTACTGGAATCGTCTAATTAATAAATGTTTCAAGCTAGTTTCGATTTTTTGTTGTATCATATTCGTTGAGATACTTTTTTTAATAGTTATAATTATTCAATCGATTTCAATAATCTTTTAATTCAATTTTGCTATTTTGATTAAAGTTAAAATACAAGGAGTTGAAATTAATTCGTAGCATTTTACAGAAGATTGCGTTGGTATTAAATTTTTATGAATTGGTCTTTAGAAACAAATTTATTTTAAATAATTTGTTATTACGCATTATTTTAACGCATTATTTTAACGCATTATTTTACTATCATCTTTAGAACATCAGCAGATCCAACCAAAGCAAGCCTGTGAGAGACACTACCACATCTTTGAAGTTCTCTTCGGCAAATACCCTGAACTCCAAAAGTTCAGTTCTGAAGTGCAACAAATAATCAAACAAGTGCAGCAAAATAATGAGGCAGGGCCGACAACCACCGGAAGCTCTCAAACCGCCTCCGCAAGGAATACCGAAGTGCAACAAACAATCACAAATGAACAAGTGCATCGAAACAATGAGGAAGGGCCGACAACCACCGGAAGCTCTCAAAACGCCTCCACAAAGAATACCAAGATACGAATCACCATCATACAAACAAAAGTCGCATCCACCGTAGACTTCTTCAATAGGATCAAGGGTTATGGACTCTCCATCGACGCTTCTGGAAAAGAATACAAACTTGACTGAAAGAATATCCATGCGTCAGGCAACAAAATCCCTTTCCTATATAAAGGTATGAAAATCAACCATGACGTCATCGCACTCTCAAGCGTCAAATCTCCAAACCCATCTTTGGTGAACTTTAAATTTTTGATATTTTTTAAAAATCATATTTATATTTTAGATAAATTAAAAATAATGTTCGACTAATTAAAATGAAATAATCTTTTAAATAAAAAATTTAAGTTTATAGATAATATTTTTTACTAATTAAAATAAATAAGATTTTATAAAATATATATTTTATAGGTAACATTTCTACCAATTAAATTGAAATAATTTTTGTAAAAATTATTTTGCACAGATAGTATATTACTAATTAAAATGAAATAAGTTTTGTAAGAATTTTAGAGTAATGATAATATTTTAATTAAATTGAGACAAATTTTTATAAAAATTAAGTTTTAAAAATTCACAATTAAAATATCATCTTCGAAGTTAAAGAATATTGTAAAAAAGATTTTGATATATTTTGTAACACTATTTAAAATAAAATTAGAATGTTTATTGTAGACGGAAAGTTTTATTAAAAATAAATAAATTTTATAATTAATGAATCCCTATTAAATAATAATAAATTTAAATATTGCTAAATATTTTTGTATTTTAAATTTCTAAGTTATTTTTGCAATTTTATTAAAAAACAAATTAAAAAGAAAAAATTTATATTCGAATGATTTAAAATAAAAAAAATCAAAATTGAATAAAATAATATATTTATATATTTATCGATATTATTATTTATATTTAGAATTTTGAGATCTGGATTATGTAATTAAAATATTGTTCCTCATAAATTGGTTTCAATAATGAAAATTGTAATAGAAATAAAGTTTACAAAATTATGACTTCCAATTTTAATCATGAACCTAATACCTGCAATCAATCAAAATCGTACCTACAAATTGACCATCAACGGAATTCCTATCCCTTTCGTCAACAATAAACACCAGTAGTGTAAAAATGGGCATTCTCCCTCACTAACCCCCCCCCTGCTGGTAACCATAGCAACGATATGGGTTATCGTGGTTACCATGGCAACGGTTGGGAATACCATAGCAACGGTCGCGGTTACCATAGCAACGGTCGCGGTTACCATAGCAACGGT
>MQRK01022456.1:0-10749 GCA_001938485.1 Girardia tigrina | reverse complement strand
CAATAAATGCTATTGTTCAATTATTTTTCCTTATTATATTATTTTAACATTTATGAGATAATTATTTTGTTATAAAAACTCGTCCGATATCATTTATTTTATCTGTGAAGAACGCTCATGTTATTTACTTACATTTGTAAGTAGATAATATGAGCGTTCTTCATAGAATCAGTCAATCAGTCAGTCACAGATCAAGACAAATATATATATCTATATTCCTTACTGACTAAAATATTTTTAAGTAAGATTACATAATTAAGATAAATTATATTAAATCCAATTTTTTATCTGCAAAAAAATACTTGGCCAATAATTGTAATTTACAAATTAAGCCCGAAATTCGTTAAGTTTTCAGAATTGTGATAAAAGTAAATATCGTATCAGAAAGATCTGTAAAACAAAGAGATCTAAGATCTGAAGTAAAACAAAAAGAAAAAAGGTTTACCTTCGTTTTATGCTTTGCAACATTATCCATCTAATTCAATTCACCAGATTAGATTTTTTACTATATTGATATAATCGAATTGTGACTTATTTCTGAAAAAAAGCAAAACTTCAGTAATTGAACACGTCATTTAGATCTCATTATTAAATTTAAATATATTCATTTAATTGCTAAAAATATTTATCAAAGTGGCAGAATATTTATTGAACCGTCTTTGCAAATTGAAACATCAATTTCTTTTCACTTCTCTTTTTCTAAAATAAACAATTGAGGAAATTAGATTATGTTTTCGTTAATTAATCTAATTATTTTGTTTAAATCTGTTTATATATATATACTTCTCGTCAAGTTAAATTTCTATTTGTGAATTTTTATGTTTGATAAATGTTGTTAAACTCAAAGGACGCATTAGAGACTTTTTTAAATAAATTAGCTTACTATAAATTAGTTTAATAATAAATAGATAACTGATTAAGATGGACATTCTTAACTATGACTTCAGAAATTCGTTTTGGTATATTTTTGACATTCATCATACTGAAGATATTTAATTTTAACTTTATATTATACATTTTTGAATATTAATAAATTAATGATTAGTGTAATCAAGAGATCTTTCGAATTTACACATGTATCTTCATGTGATTTATTTTTATCAAATATTATACTCAACATTGACACTCAGGTTAGTGAATCAAAAACTCGGTATCAGGTAGAAGCCTCAAAAATACAAGAGCTTCTGATCCTCTTACATAGCTTTGGATACTTAAGTGCGAGCCTTCACCAAAAGGGCTCGATTCGGTTTGCCTCTATCAAATGACAAATCATAATCCATTGTACCATGATTTTGTAAGGCTTTGTCTGTATAAGCACACTTAGTGCAGCGGGGAAATGGACATTCGAATATTCATCTACCCGTTGTGTTATACATCCGAAAAGTAAAAACCCCATTTGAGATCACTCCTTGATTGCTCTCTTGAAAAGTGTATTCCAATAAATATTTCAATTTTATATATACATATAACATAAATTATATACAAAATGAACAATTTCTTTTTACACACATATATATATATATATATATATATATATAAATTATATAAAAACTGTTTTTAAATAATAACATTTAACTACAATACTCTGATCCAATCTGAATTACGTTAGTTCACTTGCCCAAAGACATCGACTTAAGTTTCGAAAGTATATACGAATATCACTGATAATTTATTTATTTTACAAGCAGATTAGCCTCTCGACCCTCTTTTGTTTCTGTTGGATACTCAATTTGTACGGTATCCAGTAAGCACAAATGTTATGCAAATCGAAATCTATGACGATAATTCATTGAACAGTTAACTTTAGAATGCCGGTTTTATAACTTTTAGTACTTTTAAATAAACACGGATTCAGATCTCTCAACCCCTTTACTGTGGAAATGACAAATTAATATGTATACTTGTTATATCTGTTTTAGTACATATATTTGGTGTGATAAACACCAAAACATGGAGCTGCACATAGTGCTACATCACAGTCAGGACAGTAGCACACAGACGACTTTTATATATCTGAAGACGGGTTAACTCGTTATGTACGGTTAAGCCCAAGATTTCATATGACGAATTAACTCGTGACACACGGTAAAGGGGTTAATGTTCGACCGACTCACTAAAATGTTTACTTGAATTTTAATATATAAATTAAAATTCAAACATTTTTCATTTCAAATTATATTTGCCTATGATGATGTATGAAAAAACAAAACATATACCAAAATTATTTTCTTAAACAAGCTTTAACTAAATTATTTATCAAAAATATCAATAACACACACTCATATATATGTGTATAAATATAATGTATATGTATATTATATATATAAGCATTTATAAATAAATGTTGAGACTATTTTTCGAATATTAAATAATAAATAAAATTCCTAACAATTCATTGAAGTGGTTCTAAGCAATTTAGCTCTAAAAATTTATCGATAAAAGAATTTTTAGTATAATACAAAATTTTAGTTGAATTTCTTATTTATATTTGGATAAGAAAATATATTTATAATATTTTTTTGAAAAATAAATAATTTATCAATTTAATTGAATATTATAAACAAAATTGTGAAACATGAACATATTTATTCAAGTAAAAAATTAATAATTTTTTAAATATTATAACGATTCTAATTATCGATTAATTCTTAACTAAATATAAATAATAAATAAATTATCAATGTTTTCCGTTATTTAAATTAACATTAAATTTAGTTATTTTTTCTATTAAATTAAAGTTTAGGTAAAGTCTTTCTAAATCAATATAAGCTTTGGATCATTTAAAGGTTTTTATTGAAATCTGTTTCAAATGAAAAAATTAACGTGGAGGAAGAAAGTGGAACTTGTCTTCATACTTGTGAGGGAAAGTTCTGAATGTTGTAAGTTTGTTGATTGTATGCTGTTTAGATTTGTGACTCTCCTACTCAGATGGGATTGATATCTTTATTGATTGATTATTNGAATCTAATGATATTAATTTTAAGTACTAATTAATTAAAGTTTTATAATTATGAATTTTAATAATATTTTTAGTAAACGATTTTAACTTATTAAATTTAATTTATTTTAAAAATTAATGTTTATTTAAAAATTTACCTAATGCATTTTCATCCAATAAAATTTTGAGAAACTAAAAATTAATATTATTTTTAACTCATTAATTAAATCATAAATTTGAATATTATAAACAAAAAATATATTAATCAAGAACGATGCTTTCCGCAGAAATTGCTATTGAAAATGTTTATGTTGTTAATAAATGTTTACGCTAAAATTGTGGTGTTGCTAATAATACTTAAAGATTTCAAAGTTAGAACTTAAGTTCCATATTTGTTGTCCTTCGCTATATATCTCATATATCATCTTTTGTAAAAGTTAATTTTAGTGAACTGTATATCAATATAATTTGATATAAAGCCATAACATTCTTTTATATTGTTTTAACATTATACCACTGTCACAAAAATTCAATTCATAGCTAGAAAATTAAAAATAAGACATTACCGAGTCAAAATACAAATTATCTAATAAACGACGGTTGATTTAAATTGGTAATAAGGTAGAGTTTATTAATTAAGTAGAAGTTTATTATCACAATTAACAAGAATTAGAAAATTTGGAAATTTGTGTTTAGATCTATGAGTTTCGCTAGACTCAAAAAATCGTTTCGTCTTGTAGATGAAAGGATACTTTATATGACCTGACACCTAAGTACATCTACCGATGGTAGTAGTAAAGTAGTATTAAAGTACTGAAATATTAGTGGAAAAAGTGTATAAATTACAATTTTGAAAATTATATTAAATTATAACAATATAATGCGTTTTCATTTGTTAAAGGGCCCTTTAATACATTTCCAAACAACCTAGCTTCTAAATAATTAAAATTTTTTAATTATTGCATTTTGAAAGGTAATAGCATATTTTATGAATTCATTGAAGTTTTAGTTCCTAACACAAATTATTAATAAATTTTAATAAAATTCTTTTTTCCAGTCTAATATAATTTCATGATATCTCCAGTTATCTTTCAAAAAATATAAGATGTTTTATTTTTGACCTATCAATAAATATTTTAAGAACACTGACAATTATTTTTACAACATTTATTATAGCAACAACGAGAATTGTTTCCGTGATTGCTCTCGGATGATCGATCACAATTCGCCACTCTAGTTGGTGAAATTAGTTTTATGATTTTTTAATCATGATAATTTGAACAAATTTTCTTCCTTACTTAATTTTGAAATCTTTGAATCGACTTAAAAATGTAATTTTTTTATTTAACTTTGAAATTTATTTTTCATTTAAAAATATTTATTAAATTTCATTATAGAAAAATATTTTTAAGTATTATCTTTTTAAATTTTAACCTCCGAAACTTATTTTATTTAGCTTTATCAAAACTACAAATTATAAGTAAACACATTTTATTATTTTATAGTTTTTGGTTTTTTAATAATTTAAATATTGAATAAAGCAAATTTAATAACTTTTTAGAAATTATTTATATTTAAAATTTATCCTACTTATTATTTCATAAATTACAATTTTATCAGATTATTAATTACATTAACTTTTCAAAATTGTAACTGGTTTGAGAATAACCATTAACCTAACTTCAGCATACTTAAATCAACATACGACATACATACGCATATTTCTCACAAAAGAGAACAATAATTTGATTCCAATTTAAATTTCTGCTTTCTTCAAAGGTTTCTTCATGGCATCTTCGTAACATTCCAGTTATTCTATAACACTATTTATCATGGTGTTGATTAGAGGTACATAATTTTTATATCATAAGTTTTGATTCATAACACACTATTTGAATTAACTTAAATTTTGCAGGATTCCTCAAGTCTACAAAAAATATTATTTCCGATTCTTCATCATTAATAAAATTACTAAGTCGTAAAAATCCATTTTAATAACATCAATTAAATCAACGATTTAATTTGTTATCTATGAATTTTATCGTAGTTTGCATCGAATGCCTATTATTATTATCATAAAAACTAGGGAAGATAAAGTAGAATAACACTAAATTTTTAAATATAAGAACAGAGTTTTTTTTTCAAAATATACCGCATCTTGAGGATAAAGTTGTAGAAAGAAAACAGATTGAGTACGACGGAAAGAGTTAATAAAGTACATTGATGATTGCAAGAACTATAAATAATTTATGAAAATATATTTATGATAATTTTATTTCAGTTAAATTATCTAAATTGTTTATATATTCTATTTGTTATTCGGTGAGAGAATTTTCAGTTAAGAATTTGTTAATAAATTTTAAAATAGTTTAAAAAATCGAATATTAATAAAATAAAGTGAAGTAATAAATAATTTATAAAATTTTTGAAGTAAAAAATGAAGTAAAAATAATAATCAATAAACGTTATAATCATAATCCATAAGAATAATAGTAATTTTAACATAATTATTTCCTGTTTTACTTTTCCTATTGTTAATATTATTTTAATATTTCATGAAAAATTATAAATTATTTTTTCAATTATCAATTATGCATTATTTTATCAATTATGCCATCAAATTATAAAATCAAATTAGATAATGCAATTAGATGTCTGACTTACTAAATATTATGATGAAAAGCAGTTCAATATTTTATTATTATTAAAGAATATTTTTGTAATTTTATATTATTTCAGCACATTTAATTGTAAATATCGTATTTACATAATTTTGAATAAATTGAAAAAAAATTGGCAGATTATTAAAATCAAAATTCGAAAGCCAATTGAAAATATTTATTAATTTTCATATATATACGAATAATAATTCACTCAATATAAATAGTTTTCTTGCGAAATTTCGAAACAAAAGGATTATGGCAATTTAAAACCTTTATGTTGACATATGTTTAAACGACAATATTTTGCATCAAATTTAGGCGTATACTTGTATCGTATGATAATAAAATAAAGTCTTTTTCTTGTTGTTTGCACAATATTTTATTTAATTAATTTTAATTTAATTTTGTAATGCCCCACATAGATAATTCTTTATTTAAAACAAATTTACACACATTTTTTGAATTGAATTGACAACGATTTTTTAAAATTGTGACAAGATTTTTTTTTATTATCAATCACAAACACACGCGCTTGCACACTTCAACCAACCACTTTCTGTAATTTCATTCACAGACGCATTTTCAATGGCATTTTCCAGTAATATAACAATAATCGATTTTTCATCAACGACTTCTTGTTAAATTTTAGGGTGCTACTAAACAAATGAACACATTTATTATATTAATTTCTTTTATGAGGTGTTGAAATAAGAAACAAAAATAAAAATATGTGTCGATCTACTTTAAAAGTGGTACATATTAGGTTGTCCTAAAAGTTCCCGGTCAAGAATGAAAAATACAAATTTTTGTGCAAGAATTTATTTTAAATAAATAACAATTAATCTTTAAAGTACAGTCCATTGTTTTCGACTACTTTCTGCCAACGGTCTGCGAGCTTTCGGATCTGGTTAAAGCACCATTCCGGCTGCTTCGAATTGAAGAACTCTTGACATGCTTGTTCAACTTCATCGAATGCTTCGAATCGGCGGCTTTTCAAGAAGTGTTGCATGGATCGGAAGAGGCCATAGTCGGATGGAGCGCAATCAGGGCTGTAAGCAGGATGCGGCAGGATTTCGACTCCATCCAACTCTTGGAACCTGCCCGTGGTCTTCTTGGCGGTATGCGGTTTGGGAATTGTCTTGCTGAAGCAGTGCACGTTTTCGGTTGATTAAGGCAGGGTACTTCTTCTTGAGCTTCTCGTAAACACAGTCCAGCTGTTGATAATAGAGCTCTGCATTGATGGCCTGGTCGTTCTGAACCAGCTTAAAGTGCACGACTCCCTCCAAATTTCCACCAGACGCACAACATGATTTTCAAGCCAAATCGATCTTCTTTTGGAACTGACGGCATTGCTTGAACCGGTGGAACCCATCGTTTGTGGTTGACCAAGTAGACATACTTCTCGTCCGATGTCACAATTCGTTTCCAAAAGCAGTCATCTCGTGGATTCTATAGCAGTTGTCGACAAATTTGAACTGTTTTATTGGCCTGTGCTTTGGTGACTTCGTGTGGATCTTGATGCGGTTTCTTTTCCACAAAGTCGAGCTGCTTCAAATGTCAATGCATGGTTGATTTTCTAACTCCAAGCTTAAATGCCAAATCGCGAGGGCTTGACGAAGGCTTTATGTCAAACTCTGCTTGCAAGTCATCGTTATCCAATTTTGTTGGTCATCCAGAACGAGGACTGTCTTTCAAGTCAAAGTTACCTTTATTGTAACGCTTGAACCAATCAATTGCCGTACTTTTTCCGACCGTTTGTGTACCTTCAACTTTGCAAATTGCCTTTGCAGCATCTCGTGTTGTCAAGCCTTTCTTCCAATAGTGACGCAGTAACACACGGATTTAAAGCTTTTTAATCTCGTAGTCCATAAAATGTTATAAATAAATCGATATATCAATATCAAATAAATAATACCAAAAAGAAATTTGAAAAAATTGTATTTTCATTATTGACCGGAAACTTTTAGGACAACCTAATAACATAAAACTATATTACTTGATTCGGCAAGGAGATTTTTAACGTACACAAGTGATTCGTACAAACATGTTTATTGTCAATATATTCATAATATAGGAAAATAAAAAGAAATTAAGTCACAATACTTATTTATTTGTGAGTCTAAGGATTTTTAACCTTTTTATATCCTTTGAAATAAACTTTAAATATTTACAAGTATCTTTCATAATTATTCAGTATATTTAAAATCCGACTTCAGATACAATGGTATTTTAAGAAAACTAATACAGAAACTGATGATAAAATCTTTGATGAATTTTATTTCATTGAAGATAATATTATTAAGGATATTGGATATATATGTAGGGGCCGACAAAAACGTTTCGTTTTTATCAGTAAGAAAATATCTTATTTATAAAGTTCAAATATCTTAGATACATCTTTCTTAGCTAAATCTTCTAAGGTAGATCATTAACAAAATTGAAAAGTTTAAGATTTTAATTTAAAGAAATCAATTTGAGTAAAGAAATGATTTTACCTGAAAGATGAAGGCGAAGTAAAGTGACATAAATATCTTCGTTGCAACTTTAACATGAAATAAGTTTTCGGCCATCAAAATCCATCTTATTCTTGTGAAAAGTTGCGGAGCAGAGAACGTTTCAGCCTTCGGTGAGTACATTAGATTATCAAACAATTTGCAGGAGAACGGCAAACACTTTTTGAGCCAAAGAAAGGTTAAAGAAGACCAAAAAGTAACTTTTTTCCAATATTCTTGTTTCAGTAGACGGCGAACACTCGTTTCCTCATTGTCTGTGATTCTTTAAATGGCAGGATAGCTTAATTGACAGTCTTATTCTATACTCTCAATCACAGAAATTACTTTCTCTTTGAAAGAAGTTTTAAAATGAGCACTGGAGAAGAGAATGTAATATTTGTGATTGCGATGATAGAATAAGACTACCAATTAAGCTATTTTATCATTTAAAGAATCACAGAGAATGAAGAAACGAGTGTTCGCCGCTATTGAAACAAGAACTTGGAAAGAAGGTACTTTACAGCAGATTGGTTCCTTACATTTTCACTGATATTAAAAATAGAATCAGAGTCCCTTGATGTCAAGAAATGTTTGTGTTTATTCGGCAAGAAAAGCTAAGGAAAAGATCATTGTGATCGATAAAAAATGTACCTTCGGAATGTACCTTCAAAGTAATACTTTTTTGAGTGGATGACACAGGTGATCTCCAAATATTGTTAGTCGGACAATATGTGATCGCAAAATATTGATTATTGTTGCCATTAACTACGCAAAACCAATCACACATTTTGAACTTCTTTATGAAGGTTGATCTATCAACACTTAGAGATACATACCATTCATCCAGTAAATTGATTTCAAACTTTTAAACAATATTACCTACTGAGAAATTGTCATTCCGTGTGATAATGCCAGAACTCTTGTAGCAAAGTTGATTAGACTTCGGCTGGCAGAACATCGCGTGTCTCTATTAATGCAGCCGTCCTACTTATCCGACACAAAATTTATGTTCGTTTTATATTCAGGAATTACTATTACTTCCGCCGTAAAGAAAACTACAATAATTCAGAAGAGTTGAGCAACGATTTTTTCCAATATGTGGAGTCAACATCTGAGACCAACCTCATACACGAGTTATTAAATTTTACACGTCACCTCCAGAGTGTCATTAAAGCTAATGGAGACGTAGAAAAACGAAACTTTTGCCGGTCCCTTTATAATTAATGCTTATTAACACTTTTTTATCATGGTAATTGTTTTGAAACTTCTTTTTTGTTTTTAGAGTTTTTCTATTTGACAAATGTAATATTTATTATGTTATGATTTGTACATCAGCTGCACTATTTTTCGTAAAAGAATTGTACTAGAGAGTATAAAGCTTCACTTCGCTTAATTAATTTTTTGTGATTAATATTATTCATTTTATGTATATTATTTATTTTTTAGTATTTGTCTTGTGTGCTGGACCAGACGCATTAAGAGATATGTTGGTAAATGTTCAGAGTATCGGATTTGATAATGGAGAATATGTGTTTATCAATATTGATCTTTTTAACAGGTTATTTTAAAAGTTTATTCTTATATCCTTACATATATTTATAATTAATCTTATAAGAGTAATATAATTTTTTTAAGATTTCTTCGTCTTAAGAGTTGGTATATTTGTAAAATTATTGTTCCTTGGTATAACATAGTAAATAAATGTACAATATATCTAGGAGTTTATTTGAGTCGAATCCAGAATACAGTGATCGAACTAATAGGTCACTTTTTCAGATCCCACTTCAGCTATTGCAATACAAGCCAAATATTTGGGTGGAGATTCATATTTGGGTAAAAAGTAATGGTTAACATTTGTCTAGCTGCATCACTGAGTGATGTTCTGAAGGAATATTTAGTATTGTCAAAAACATGCAAAAAGACTAATTATTTTAAAATTCAATATTAATCTGATTGAAAAATTAAATAAAAAAATTAATTTAAAATTTAATAAATATTTATATTTAAAACTTTAATTTTACAATTTTTACGTTAATAAATACTTACAGGTGCATTAAAAAAATATGATACTTAACATTTTTTATGATATCTATTCTAAAAAACCGTTCTCATGTTTACACCCAAACAAACTTGCAAGCGATCGAATATTGATAACAAGATGTTATCAAGAAACAGAATGTCGTTAAAAATATTATTCATTTCCAGATATTAAAAAATACCAAAAGATCATTCAATTGTCTGATTTAAGACATGATGACACCATATACAAAGGAGATAAACAAGATTATTTATCTTTGATGATATATTTTACCTTCGTTTTGATTTCTATCGTAACACCGATTTTAAATTATATTTCTACATTCTTCACGTTAGGAAAAGTGTTTTCCTATTATTTTTTACTATTTTTAGAAACACACTACACTCAATAATAAGTGATATTATTTTGTTAAAAGTAGGAAATAACGGATAACATGAAATAGTAGGACACCTACTATTTTAATAGTAGGTGGAAAAAAATTGAAAAGGCGCCCAATATGGGTTTACACCTACTATTTGGTGCTTTTGTTTTGAACTTGTCTTAAACTTGAAAAATAAATAAGAATTAAACTGGAAAAATAAGAATTTATTCATCATAGATAATAAAAGCATCATCAGT
>MQRK01022376.1:0-22833 GCA_001938485.1 Girardia tigrina | reverse complement strand
ATTAGACTTGTTAGACACCCGATATTATTAACGAAAATGCTTTACCGTGTCTCATTGAGTTAATTAAAAGTGATAAGTGTATGTGATCCTTTCCTAAGCCGTAGTAAGATCTTTATTAAAGCTAAAGGTGGTATAATCGAATCAGCCTTAAGAATATATATGGCACACCAATAATAATAATACTTTCTTTAATAATTTAAGCAATAATTTATATATACTAGCTAAAAAACCCGCCGGGAATCACGGAAATTGGATGTTGTGCATTTAACGTATCAGCAGCGATAGAAAATTTTATAGACGCATCTGTATATATAATTTAAGGAGTGTCTTGGGAATTCGCAATTACTAAAGGAAGTTTATTAATGATATTCAAAGAAAGTTAAACTGTTAGAAGAAATGCGCGGCCCTAATAAAAAAAAGCTGATTTGAATAGACGCACGAGAGCTAGTATTTCAGGATATGGAAAAAGCATTTGCATCCACCGCCATACTGAGTTTTTTATATTTCAAAAAAACAGTTCATCCTACACATGGGCGCTAGTTTTGATAGAAAAGGAGCAGTACTATTACGGATAAGCGAGTTGAGTAGGGAACATATAATAGTAATAAACTATAAGAGAAAGATACATCTTTGGAATGATAAATCATTTTAGTAAATACATGACTTTGACAGCAATCAAGAGAGAACGAAGAAACAATAGTTGTACAATCTTAATTGCAGAAATAGAAACTAAACTTCGGAGCCCCAGGAGATTCATGTTGATTGTGGTAAATGTTTTACTACAAAAAATGTTAAAGAAATACTAGAGTCCAGGGCATTAAAATGATTTTCTTTAACCAATATCACCATAATACAAACGGGATGATTGAAAGTCTTTCCAGCTTTAAAAGTTTTTTCTTTTTTGAATTTTCTATAAAAAAAGATTGAACAATAAAAAATATATTATTAATTATAGGTTCGTTGTTTCGATATTAATGGGTTTTATTAAAAGTGGAGTGGAAAAGTCAGATTATGTATTTTACGAATGCTATTTGTTTTAATGATTAAATATTTTGGTAAGTAGCGGTTTTTAAATTCGAATTTGTTAGTAATAATAAACATTTTGTGCCGTCTCTTTGCTCCCATTTAATTTCCATTTGTTGGAAGAAGTCAACATTTTACGCGGTAAACATTTATTTATAAGATAAAAGTCCGTGATCTTCTTTTGCATTGAAATGTTTCTTTGCAATATTCTGAATTTTTCTAAAATATATTTTTAATATAACTGCCGAATTCGATTACTTAAACAACCATTAGTTTATTTTCATTTAATACATTTTAATTAAATTTATCAACCGTTGAATTTAATTAAATTTCTTTAAACCATTTAAGTTATATTATAAATTCGGAAATTATTTTTCGGAGAGACAAGATACTATTGGGTATTACAATTAAATCTCGTTTCTATCTTTGTTTATATTAAACTACTAACCTGACTCCAAATCGACCAAAAGTTTTCTTCCAACAATATTATATGAAGAATGAACACAACTCCTTTTAATAAACTTTATTTGCAAATGACAACTTGAGCACAAAACTGAAATCGAAACTTTATCACTTAATCAAATGTTTGAAGCACACCCAATCAACACAAGTCAATATCAATTTACAGCGAGCGATATCTGAAAATCAAACTTTAATCTTTCTTCTTTACAGGATACTAGATTGGTTACCAAAAATTAAATAAAAACGATTACCGTAATGATCACTTTTTAAACATATGTCATTTATTTATTTATTATTAATTTATTTATTATATTATTATGTCAAATTTAAAAACTCTAGTAGGGTCTGCAAGTAAAATTTTTGTCCGAAATTTTGTGTGAATAATACTAAAATAATAATTGTTTATATACTAGTTTTTTCTAACCATGAAAATTAGTTTGCTAAAACAAATCTAAAAATATTTACAAATATTATACAAATTTTATTAAAGTAATGTATATCGAAAATTATTGATTTTTTAACAGAGAATTATTTTTTAATTAATTTTTTACAAAACTTTTTGCTTAAACATTTAAATTTATATTTTGAAATCCCAACAATACTTTACAAAATATGACACATCGTACCAAACATTCCTCACACTATTTAATTTGTATTTCGTTTCTCAATGGAAAGAGATCAGTAGATTGCATATTCCTTCTATAAAAATATCAAAAAGATAATCTCTTTGACTAAATTAGTGACCACTAATCGAGAGGAACAAGAGATTAAATACCTAAATTCTCGCGCACGTTATATTAGCGATTTAACGATAGATTTAAATAATCCATTTCCATTTTCGGAAATGAGAATGAACAAATTTGTAACCCGACGGATTCCTTCATTGATGGGTGATAGACAAAATATTCGGAACTTGAGTGTAATTACCCACGTCGATCACGAAAAATCAACACTCACCGATTCGTTGATCAATAAGGTTGGTATTTTCTTCGATACCAAGGTTGGCAATGCCTATTTCACCAATGCCCCCATGGACAAACAAAGAGGTTGTGTTACCATCGAATTAACGGCGAGATCAACGTGGGAATGGGTGACTAAAGAAATTCCGATCAGCAACAAAATCATTTCTATGGGCTCGAATGCACCTAAGATCTATTCGTGGAAACCAAATTATATATCAGAAAGACTGTTCTGAACAATACGAAAATTTATACAAGCAAGCCTAAAATAACAAAATGCAACAACTTGGGTAGACTAATAAGTGGAAGTGGAATACGCTATAAATCTTTTCACAACCGATCGCAAAGTGCAGGTATCAACTAATGCTCTGCAGTTTTTTCCATTAACGATACATCGAATAACCGGAAGCGCCTTTAATCCCTCCAAGAAGTCACTGACGACTCCTCGCTTGTGCTTTCGATCTAACAGAATCTAGCTATATATCCTTTCCACCAACATCTAAAACATATAATTTTACTCAGGAAAGGACTTTTAAGGCGAAGTCTTCTGTCTTTCGAACACCCTTATTATCAACTTTATACGGTTTTTTAACACTATGATCCGCGCTAACTCCGCTACTACTACGTCCTTCCAACCTGTTCATTCTCCCCGATTGTATAAACTCACCTTTGAAGTATGAGTTGTGTTTTCTGCAATACTAATATACATTCAGCTCAGTTCCACTCCATTCTCGTCTCTGGATTTCAAAAGTGATATCCGACGGTAATCCAGCCTAAATGCAGCGATTTCTAGATTGTTGACCGTTTTTGCGAATTTCGACACTTCCGAAGCTTACTCGTCAATGGTTCTGAAATCTGAATATTTAATATATTCTATCTTACGATATGCCTCTTGCGGTTTCACACCAAACGCTGCATTCAATTACCGAAAATTTTCATTAATATTTGTTTGTTGCTTCTCTGACATCTCTATGTCTATATTAAGGGCCGATCCACTCAACACGAACGGCTTCAATACAAATACATCCGTTATCTACTACATCGACGTCAATAAAACGAACTTCTTCTTCCACAAGTTTCCATAATTGATTCCCTTTGAATTTCTCGAAATTATCGAGAATCTATTTTATGTTCGACATCCTCGGATAGCTTGTTATAGAAAAATAACGAAGAAAAAAAGTGAATAAATTGTATTATATCACCACATGAGTTTTTCACGAAAAGCAGAATATTAAAACAAAAAAAGGAATCGAATTAACATGATTATTATTTTAACAATAATAATTTCCCTTATCGTCTCATCCTGCAAAAAAATATATCAATGCAAATAATCCACACATTTAAACAAATTTATCATTGATTTAATCATTTTGTCGAAATCCATTTATTAAATTTTATTTAAATTATTAAATTTTAATTCATAATAAGCTTTTATTTTCTAATTTATTTGTTAAAACTATATTTTAATTTTTAACCCTTTTATTATTTATTAAAATAATTTCTTATTTTGAAGCTATTATTAATCCTTTTCCTATTAAAACTTTTTTGTGGTTTTATATAAGTATGTAATTTTTGTTTGTTTTTTAAAATCATTTTTAACGTTTTCAAAATTTAATGTATTTATTTAAGTTTTTACATTTTAAATTAAACAAAATCTAGAAATTATTTGATGAAGAGAAATTCGTAATTTTAAACAATTAAATATAAAATGTAAATAAATTTTTATTATAAAATGTAAATTGTTTAATGAATTTTGTAAATTTAAATTAAAAAATTAAAAATATTCATATTTATATTACAGTAAATTTATTAAAAAAACACAAATTTGATATAACTCATAATATGAAGCTCGATAATAAACACTAATACTCATAAAATAAACAAAATAAATTAAAATTATGAAGTTTTAATTTTGATCCTTAAATCTTAAATAAACAAAAATCTATACAATTCTGTGAACACTTACGTCTGGGCCGTTATTCCCAGCTAACTTTCTTGTAAAAACACATATATTACGGAAACAATTTGGGCACTTTAAAGCTCCACAGCGTCCTTGTTGAATAAGAAGTTGACCACATATGCATGTGACACTTCCTCCGATTGTCTAAAATAATATTTAAACAATGAATAATATATATATATATATATATTAAAAATAAATAGTTTCTACAGACAAAGTTTGTGAAATCTTTTTAACTATACTCAAATTACTTCCGAAATACAAAATACACAACCAAATATTAAAATCAAACAAAATTTTCAATTAATAGAACCAAAGGAAATTGTATTAATTTAAATCCAGAAATCTCATAGGATATTCATAGGTATAAATGGAATTTACCCATATCGTTTTAATAATTTTACTAAATCTTTTTTTGTATTAAAATCTTGTCAATTTTTCGAATTAAACTTATTTTTTGATTTTTATTTTTAGTTAAAAAACAAAGTTATTTAGGATAGTAACAGTTTTCTACTTAAAAAAGAGACACTTTTCTCGCCTTTTGCGAAGCAAATTATGAAATTAAGTCATATATATCTAAATTATCTAGGATTTCATGTTCAATCGAAATCATTGATATATTACTTAAACTTTTCTGATACATAGTTGATCTTAAATAATTTTTTATTGTCTTTAATTTTGAAAACAATCTTTCACCTGTTGCAACTGAGATTAGTAATATTAATAAGATTCTGGTCACAATAAATATATTTGGAAATGTTGCATGAAGATCATTTTGTAAAATATGTATAGTAGCATACATTGATGTTCAATATCTTCTTCTTTTAAAAATACCTTAACGGTTTTAATCTCTTCAAATAAATCAATTTCATTAATATCGGACTCATTGCTTTTTTCGTCAGTTAAATTTTAATAGGATAGAAACCTAAGAAATGTTCACGTAATTCAACTTTTTTTGATTCCATAACCACAATTCTTATAACAATAGTTAATTGCACGGTATGACTAACATCTGGTGTGCAATCTAAAATAATTGAAAAATATTTTGCTTAAAAGCAAAAAAAAGTAAACATTATTTTCTGATGTTCGTTCGTTATCATTTGGTTTTGCCCTTTTCTAATTGAATCTTATGAGGAAGTAATTAATTTTAGTTTTTAGATCAAAATTTAAATAGTTTAAAAAAAGATTATTAGGAACTGAAACCGAATTAAAAATTTTAAAAATTAATTAGAATAATACTTAAAGATTTTAAATTAGAATTTAATGTTACATGTTAAATTTATTTATTAAATGAAATATTTAACATGAAAAAATATGGATGATTATTTGTTTAAATAATATTTATTTAAAAGTATGTTTTTATTGAAAAATAAATTTTATAGATTTGTTATTCGTTCTTACAAGCTATCCGGGCAATGATAAGCGATTTAAAAATTATACTCAATCATTTGGAGAAATTTAATGGAAACGGCTGTTTTGAAATTTGGAAGAAAAAGTTCAAGATGATTATGAAAATGCAGGGGATTTCGGATCCGGCCCCATATCTTCCTTTTTTGTTGACGGATGTTCCGTTAAATATATGCATGGAATTGGATGAAAAGAAACAGAGCAACTGTGAAGAAGTACTGCAAATCTTGGAGAATTCATTCGGATTAACCAGACGATATGCATACAGCCAACAGATTAATTTGAAATATTACGAAGGACAAATTATTGACGATTATGTTTCTCAAGTAAAGATGTTGGCATCAAAAATCGACGATCTCACCAAGGCAGCCGTTATGGGTGGATTGCCGTTCGAGTAGCAATTGAATTTAGAGCAGGCCGGCGATCAAGATTTAACCGAAATGGTTTAATATAGTCGCAGGTATTTAGGAATTAAAAAGTGCGTCACACAAAGTTCAATGTCAGCGGTACAAAACATTGATGATGGAAAGATCGTTTCTAAAGAACGAGGTGAGGTCAGAGGTGGTAGAAGGAGTTCCTTTACAAAACCCCGTATGCCACATAACGGAAATCTGGTACAAACAAGGGTAAACCGTTATGAAAATTCTCAGCGGTAATCTAATTGACAAATAATTTGCTATAAATGTAAGCAACTTGGACATATAGCAAAATATTGCAAGTCGGGAAACGGACAGGGGTGTTTGTAGGCGCCGGCTCTCTCCTTCTGACATTTCCGGCGCTGCCAACCATGACTGTCATTGTTAACAAGTCGGTTACATCGTTGATAGATTCGGGTTGCTCAAAAACTGTTGTTTTGAAAGGGTGATCAAGGGAAACTCATTACAGTCAAATGAGCAACGAATTGTTTTGGCTAATGGTGATGATATATGTGTGGGGATTAGTGATGTGGAATTGACTATAGACAATAGAACTATGAAAGTAGAATGTTCTGTCATGAAATTCTCACCCTATGATTTGGGAATTTTCATTAGTATGAATGTTATAAGTGAACTTGGGGGTGTGAAAATTAATAAGGGTGTTATTGAATTTGGTGTGTCTGTAGGAGAAGGAATAAAGAAGGCTGGTGACAATCTGAGTTGTGTCACCGGTGTTGTGTCAAGTGTTACCCTGAACAAACACAATTATGAGTTTGAATTTAAGGATAATTGGATTGATAAATGGAAGTGGAAAGATGATGCGCCGAGTTATCTACCAATTCGATATTCGACCTTTAATGATGACAAATCGAAAGACATAGCCACAATGAAAATCCTTGAGGAGTAGATGAAGAATGGCTATTTAATCGATTATGAAGAGAAGGAAATAAGTAAATCGATAGGATCAAGTTAACAAATCCAAGATAAGACTGATCTTTGATTTTAGGAAATTAAACAATTATGTAGACGTGTACAATGGCTTAGCAGATATATATATTTGGAAAAACATCGTACCTGGCGGCGAAAAGGATCAATATTTTCCATGCTTGATTTATCAGAAGCGTATATGCAGAGGCTGTGGTTTAAATATCGCTCCGACCATTATGACTGAAATTGTCAAGTGGATTTTAAATTCTGAACCTA
This sequence comes from Girardia tigrina, assembly GCA_001938485.1. Classification (NCBI taxonomy): domain Eukaryota; kingdom Metazoa; phylum Platyhelminthes; order Tricladida; family Dugesiidae; genus Girardia; species Girardia tigrina. The sequence goes on along the minus strand of MQRK01022376.1, from coordinate 15,403 downwards.
GAGTACGTGAAAACATCAACTAGTACATCGATGACATTTATGTTGACGAAACTACAATCACAGTTGACGAAATTAGAATGTTGTTCGAGAAATTTAGTCTTATATGCAAAAAACCAGAAAAACTCTCAATGGATAAAGAGGTGCGAGTGTTGGGAGTTAAAGTCTTTAAAGATAAGAATTCGGTGAGATGGATGAGAGATAATCATTTCAAGGACGAGATAGTTGTCGAATCAATATCGAATCGCGAATTATATTCGCTGTGTAGCAAATTAGTAGGAATCCACCCTGTTTCTGGTTGGCTACGTCCATCATGCTCCTACATGAAAAGGCTCAGTGAAAGAAAATGGGATGAGAAAATAGATGTCGAATTATTCGAGAAAATCAAATTTGTTTTGAAAAAAGTTAAGGAGAAGATCCTTGTAGAGGAATATGAAGTATTGATGATTGTAAAGATGACATTATATGGTGTGATGCCAGTTCGATAGCCATTGGGACTGCATTGGAAGTTAAAGGAATTATTATAGAAGACGCATCGTGGTTAAGGAAAACTGACGATTCTAGGCACATAAACGTAGCAGAACTAGAAACAGTTGTAAAGGGTCTAAATCTGTGTATTAAATGGGGACTAACGAATGTTTTAGTAAAATCAGATAACAAATCAGTTGTTTCTTGGATAACTGAGGCACTATCAGAGCGAAATAAATTACACACGAAAGCCTCTTCCGAGCTTTTGATAAAGCTCCGATTGTGAATGATTAAGGAGTTGTGCCAGGAATACGTAATAACTTTGAAAATTGAGTTTGTTAATAGTGAAGACAACAAGGCTGATGAACTGACAAGAATACCTATACAATTAAAACGAATCAGTTGCCTTTTGTATGTAATAGATGACCTATTCAAACTACAGAAACTTCATGACAGATGTCATTTAGGTGCAAAGAGAATGCGATATCTGTGCGATAAGTTGGAAATAGATGTGTCAAATGCGGATATAAAGGATTTGACCTCGAAGTGTCAAAGTTGTCAATCTATTGATCCGGCACCAATAAAATGGGAAACTGGAAAATTAGTTGTCAATGAAAACTGAACAAGACTTGCAGCGGATGTCACAAAATTTGATCAACAAAAATTCTTAAATATCATTGATTGTGGACCCTCTCGATTTTCTGTATAGAAACTAATCAAAGCTGAGGATGTCAAGTCGATTGTTACAGTGTTTTCAAATCTGTGCTACGAGCGTGGATCTCCCAAAGAGTTGATTATTGACAATTATACGACATTGCAAGTTGATGGAAAAGTGGAATGTACATGTCCTATACTGCGCTATTAATCGACCAAATTGCAACGGAATAATAGAGAGAAATCATAAGACAATCAAGAGAATTGCGTCTAGATCGAATATCAGTATCATGAAAGCCTTATGGTGGTATAATAATACACCGTCCGACGGAAAGGAGACACCTAGTTCAGCACTTTACAAGTACATTTCAGTCGGTTTGGAGATAATCGAAAGAATTGAAAAGGGGCCGGTTTACAATAAGGTAAACACAGACTTCGTAGAGCAACAGTTAGGCTGGGTAAAGCCTGAAAATAATATGCCATGTACAAAGCAATGGACAAGAGGCGTTGTCGTTAGGAAATGAGATCAAAGAAAGTACTTAATAAATTGTGATGGTTTTTGCGGTCCCCGGCATATAGCAGATATTCGACCAAGACAACGAGACCTGCCGTGAAACTATTACTCGGATTACATGTTGGAAAATAACAACGAATCAGCTTCGAGTGTTAAGCAAAGTGAATCGGGAATCAGCAACAGACCCCAAAGAGAAAGACGAAAACCGAATTATTTGAACGAGTATGTAGTAGATATAGATTCTTGTGACGAAGAATCTGGGGGAGTGTTACATGTTAAATTTATTTATTAAATGAAATATTTAACATGAAAAAATATGGATAATTATTTGTTTAATATCTATTTAAAAGTATTTTTATATTGAAAAATAAATTTTATAGATTTGTTATTCGTTGTTACATTTAAAATATTCTTTATCAATTTATTTGACTTAAAATATTATATTAGTAGAAAAATGAGTGGATCAAAATATATAACAAAGAAAATATTATTTTTTTTAAAAATTTGAATTCTATTCAAAAAAATTATTACAAATATTAAAAAAAAATATTTGTAAAAATTTATTTTTAAAATTTTTTATTATTTAAGGAGATGATTAAGAAAATTAAAGATTTAAAATATAAAAAAATTGAATATTAAATAACGTATTTTCATAAATTTCAAAAAAATAGTAAAAATATTAAAAAAACGCAAAATTAAAAACAACATATAATATTTCATTTCTAAAAAGAAAATTATAAAAAACATTATAAAAGAATTAAAATGAAAAACAAATTAAAATTAAATATTTTTAAAAAATTAAACTTAATGTAATAATTTTCATGAATATTTTTTTATAAAATTTAAAATTAAATATGATTTTGATTTGATTGCAGTTTTAAATAATTGAAAAATTATTGGAGATAGAAATCGGCGGATTAATTATTACTTAAGAAATTAGTTGAAAATTTGTTTGAAAATTGTTTATAATAAATGTATAAATTGATTTAAAATGAATTCTGAAGTCGACATCGCAACCATCTCTCACAAATTTAATATAGTATTTTTCATACTAGGGTTAATAATATTGATTATTTCATTTTGTATTTAATCTCCAAAATAATGATGCATATTTCAAATTGTTTCGAGACATTTAAATCCATTGCTCATGTTCTTGCATAATAGGATCAAATCTAGAAACCATGTCTACTATATCTTTACAACAGTTAAGTAAGATTTAAAGTTTAAAATTTTTGGTAAAAAAATATTTGGAATGTTTAATTTATTTTAATATATTTAGTATAATATTTTTGGATGTATAAATTATTTTAAATAATTAAAGTAATAAATAAAGCATTTATTAATTTTTAAAATAAATTGTTAAAATTTAAGACACATTACGTTAATTTATTATATAAATTTTATAAACTTATAATTCTGAAATTTTTTTGTGATTTAATAAAGACTACCCATTTATTGTTTTTAATTAAATAAAAGCTTTTGTCATTATTATCCATTAATATTATAATAAATTATAATTTTCATATAAATTTTACCCTTTGTAAACAATTTGATAAAATATTTAGATCAAATATTCAAATTGCTGACGATGATGTATAAAAGATCGAAACATGTTCAGTAATTACTTAAAACAAACTTTATTGCCTTTCCGATCCTTTTAAGTATATGTTTATCGGTATACATAAGTATTAGTATAAATACTGGTCTGTTAGGTATATATAATGTGAAATGATAAAGTACTTATATATCTTAGGGCGACTTCAGGCTGGGTACCAAAAAATGGGCGTTAAAATTCGCGCCCGGACGCCACCAACCCCAATCAGTTCTAGTTATTAAATTAAGTAATAAAATGTTCAAATAATTCAGCGTAAGCGACATTTAAAATTACTATAAAACGAATTAAGTATTTAAAGATTCGAAATATAAAAAAAACTCCATACTAAATTGAAAGACTGTCTTTGATCAGGAGAAGAGACATTCGAATATAAATAAAGATGATAAAAAAATATAAATAGAAATTTACCTTGAAATTATAAAATACTTCTCTTGCCTTGCTCCTTGTTGTCACTGATAATGATCTGCTTTTAAGCCTACCAGACTTCGCGTCTTAATGTTTCATTTGGCACTAAATATGAATCAATAGTGAAATTAAATTTCCCTTTTTTTGTGATTTGCAATATTTTAAAAGATCACGTTGTTTTTTTAACGATTTGAAGTACTACTGACGATCTAAACATTTTTAGCAAACTGAATTATTTATCAATTTGTCATTGAGGTTTTATTTGAAAATGTTTCACAGAGAGGTTGATATGTCCAACTATGTTTTAACACGTTCATTGACATAACGATTTATGTAAACGTACTTAACTCGGCCAGTAACTTTTCTTTTACTTTTTTTCTTTTATATTTATGAAGCATATTGTAAGCAGAAGTAGGCATCAAAGGTTCGAGAACAATATTTAGTTTCGATTTTAATACAATGAAAAAATATAAAAATAAATTCAATTGATGTCAAATGGTCCCAAATGTGTGACCCAGTTACGATTTTCTCATAATTACTGTTTGTACAACATCAATTATGTATTTGATATTAAAACATGGTTTGACAATAATCAAAGTTCCTAAAATACGCCTTATCAAAACAATATAAATTTGGCTATGGTATTCGATAGCATTAACACATTCTTTAAGAGAGCAAATGAAACATGTAATTCTCATTTTCTTTAAACAGAAAAATATTAAATTTACCTCTTTCATTCTTTGTGTATCCTTATACCTCTGAGTTTTTCGAAAATCATCGCATGTTGATCCTTCATGAATGTCTTCGCAATCAAGACAGTTGACATGGAAGCAAAATGGACATGTAAATGTACTTTTGGAATTATTTTTATCGCAAAGACCTTTACAATATGGAGTTTTACAAGAAAATAATTTAGGAGCAGCCAGTTTACAAACCAAATCTTTAAGCTCCATCGCTCCGATTTCCTATTTCCAATAGATTTATTTCCAACTTTATTTAGGTCATATTTGAAATATACCTTTATCACTTCTCTATCATCAAGTGCATTTTTACATGAAAGGCACGTCAACATTCCGATATGCTTCGCGTCTTTGATGATTTCATTGAAACAATTCCTAAAAATAAAATCATCTTATAATTTATATTTCAACGTAACTATAAAACATGTGTTACAAATAAATAATAAAATAATAAAAAAAATAAAGCTGCACATTTTATAACACCAAAATAAAAAAATTTAAATTTTGTACAAAAATTAATTTTAATTAAAATCAATTAATTTAATTCGAACTGTTTATATTAATTTAAATTCAAAAGTAAAAATGTACACTTTTATCAAAATTAAATAAAAATAAATAAACTTAACAAAGATCGACTTGAAAACAGTATTTCAGTTCTATTAAGAGAACTCACACATGTGACAGAACATTTATTACATTCACATTTCTTATCATCTTTATGATGATCAATAGTATTGCTTTCACTTAGATCCATCAATCAATTTTCAATTTCTCTCATTATAAACTTGAAAAAATTATTTTATTAAAAAATATTTAATTTACATTTTATTGGTTTAAATAAAATATTTCTATAGTCATTTTTAAACATTAATTTGATTTTAATTATTTACAAATTTACAAAAATAAAATCAATAAAATTATTTAAAAGTTACAATAATAAAACTTAAAAATTTAAATATTAAATCTAAATTGAAATAAATTAGTTTCAGATTATAAGAATTAAAATATTGATCATCCACCTGATTAGGAGATGCACAATCCCAAATCAGCACACAACATTTAAACATGCACACACTACAAAAAACAATTACACACTCCATATTCCTCACTAGTTCAAAGCAAACTTTGTTAATCAAAATAAATCAATTTGAATCTATTTATTTTTACTGAAAAATATAAAAGTTTTGTTTTTCTAGTAACAAAAATCTTGAGTTAAAGAAGTAACAAATTCATTGAAATCATCTTGATCCTATTCCTAATTTTTAAAGATTTTCGCCACAAAAAGTTGTTGACATGATTAGAAATGGTAATCGATTGACGAGAGCTCTGGCAGGTTTGGTGGGTAAGATAGATTTTATAGCCAAATTCGTTAGATTTTTGCAAATTCATTCGTAATATGTCAGGTTTTGTGATATTGAACAGACTATTTATGATTTGTACAATTTCATAAATTTAGGGAAAATAGTTCTCTGCTGTTATGATTTCACTAGGATTTATGTAGTTATATTTATATCCTTAGATCACCAAACAGTTTTTTTATAAAAATTCCGTTTTTCGATTGTTGTATATGTTAGGAATTAAAAATGTTAGGAAAATTTTTGAAAGAAAGTTATATGTACAAATTAAAACTTTTATATAATTAAATATGTAACATTCGAAAAAAGAAAGTTATATTAAATATGTACAAATTAAAATTTTTTATATAATTAAATATGTAACATTCGAAAAAATAAAATTACTAAAATTAAGATCAATTAAATTGCTAATAAAAAGTTTTGAGAGTTTTAATATAATATAAAAAGTAAAAAAAAGTGTATAATTTTAATGTGAAACGATTTTAAAAAAGTAATAAAATTAAATATTTTTAAGTGTTATCGTAATTATAGAAGTAATAAAAAAAGCAAATATGAATATTTATATGTATTTTTATCTATATCCGTTTAAGATTTATGAAACAAATAGTTTCTCAAAAAATTAATTTAAATATTAGATTTAAACATTTTGTGGTATAATAAAAGTTTTAATGTCTGATACTAATAATTCTGACGATTTTCCAAGAACCTCTAATAGTATATAATTTACTTTTTATTGCATGTTACAATGTTTTCAAGAAAATTATCATTTTGTTTCAAAAATAAATACACAACATGCATTAACTGCAAATATTGTTTCTATCGTTTTTGGTATTCGAATTAGAATTCATAATGATCATAATTTTTATTCTCACAAAATAATAATTTTTATGACAACTAACTCAAGTAAATTTTTAAATTCCTTTATTAATCAATTTGTCGACATTTATGTTAATTTTTAAATTCTGAATAAATGTTTAAAAAAACTCAAAAAATATTTAATTTGATTAAAATTTATTCTAAAATAATACCAATTTTAAAAATTTAAAAAACCATTTTTATAACAATACTCTTTTAATTTTAAATGCATATAATTTGTTCAATGATAGCATTCCTTTTAAATTTTAAATGCCAGGCGCCGGTCGTGGGCATAGGCACAGTACTCAGTGGCGTCGGCCACCATTCGATTGTTCTCAGGCTGCGGCTTGGTGGTGCTGGATGCCAATTGATTCCAGTCTGCAAGCACCTTGGTGGCGCTAGACGCCGATCAAATCCGATCTCGAAGCGCCGTAGTGGCGCTGACCGACGGTCAAATCCGGTCTTTATACCGCTTGAAAACCGGTTGATGTCGGTCGATTTTGTAGTCGTCGGTGGGTTTTTCTGATACCATTTGATTGAAATGAAGTTCACCTATGTAATTTTAAAGCGGTCAACAGGAGACTTCAGACTAACCTGTTCCTGTCTGGTATTTGTTTCTTCGCCGAAACAAAATTTAAGGTTTATATAATAAATTAAGGTCAATATAATTCCATAATCGGTGGTGTGAAATCGGCTGTAGGTTTGAGAACGCCCTGGGTAGAATTAAAGCCATGTTGGGTGATTAGAAAATTTGGAAACTCTTAGTTTTAAAATATTTATTTGAAATAATAAAACAAAAATCATTATCTATAATATAGATTCTATATCATTCAATATACAGTTTTTTTTATTTTCGATTGATTTGATATGGTCCGCTTGGATTTTTAATTGAGTTGGATTGTTCATTTTTTTGTTGCTGGAGAGTGGCAGCAAACGCAACAGTACTAATTAGATAGTGTGTATGTATCTGTAAATATATTAATAAAAATACGTTTAATTTATTACTATTGTTTAATTGAATTCATGGGACGACTTAGATGATATGTGGTACGACTTAAGAAACAGTTTGACATAGTTGTACCGAAGTAAGTTTTAAAGAATTAGTTTCATTATATGAAAACATAGATTTTTCCAAAAGCCCAGACTGAATAAAGTCCAAATCTTAAATACAATCAAGGATTGTTTTTCCCACACAGTATTATAAATAAAGTGATGTTATTATTAATTATTGCTTTATAGCATTTACATAAAATAAGTTTTAAACCAATTTTTTCGTTTATTATAAATCAAATAACTTTTTCTAATTTGATCTGTTTTAAATTGGAAGAATTCTTTTTGCAATTCCTTTTATTTTATTAATGGAGATTCAAAGACTTTGAGTGGATTATGTGGAATCAAAAATTCATTAAATATTATTAAAATATTTGTCGTGAAAGAGAATATCTAACTAAGAAAAATAAATTTGAATTAGAATTTACAATAATGATTATTAAAACAACACACACATTAAAATACATTAATATTTACATAATTATTCCACATACGCCCTGTTCGACAACTTAATTTCTGTATCTTTTAGGCTTCTGTCAGTCTCGAACTGGATTGCGTTTCACTCTTGTTTCATTAATATTTCGTCGATCTTCCTCTGGCATCTGGTCTTCTTCATGTACATCATGATGATCATTTTTGATACTTTTTGACATAATTGTTGTAACATTTTCTGATTTCCTCGTGTCATTTTGTGGTGTTCTCAATCTTTTGATATCCACTACATTTCTCTCAATTATTTTCCCATAACTATTCCCTTTTAATCTGTACGCATGCTTCCCCAGATTACCGATCACCGCATATGGCCCTTCGTATCTCGGCATATCGATTCCTTTGATTCGTGGTAGTATCCTAACCAGCACTAGATCACATTTTCTTATTCTTATTCTAACATCAAAAGACATACCTGGCCAGTAGAATTTCTCCTTTAAAAGAGCTGTTGTTTTGCTGACTCCGATGTGCCCATGCAACATATGGGCATGGCCGATGATTAAATCTCTTCTATCTTTTGGTAAAAAAAGTTTATAGTGCTCTTGGCGAATAATATATAACAAGTCTTCTCTAAATCGCAAGTTCTTCCTATTTCTCCATAGCACCTGGGCTTCTCTTTCTGCATTCTGAACTTCACCAGGATATTGATCTTCAACGTTTTCGTTTTTCAGAAGTTTAATTATCAAAGCCAGATTATTATCATCCGTCCGATAGACCTCTTCTTCTTTCATTGCTATCCGCCAGCAGTAGACAACAGCTTTTTTATCATTTTGATTTTCATTGTAATATTTAACATTTCGTTTTGCCTTCGGATTTTCGTGGTTCATTCACATTGCTGGCATTGTTCTGGCGCTCGGGATAAAGCGTCCGCATTCTTATGTTCTTCTCCTTTCCGGTATTGGATATCCATATCAAAGACACTCAATTCATTGAGCCATGAACTAAATTGACTTGTACTCGGTGTTTTCCTATTCATCATCCAGTATAGAGCTTTGTGGTCAGTTCTTATACTAAATCTTCTGAAAAATAAATAGTGTCTAAACATTTTTGTGTATTTATAGACACTCAGCAACTCTTTTCGTGTCACACAATAATTTTATTCTGCTGTAGACAACTGATGCGAAGCGTAGGCTATTACTTTTTCAATACCACTTTGCACTTGAGAAAGGACACATTCAATCGTGACACATGCATCCATGAATTTGTTGTAGCTATTCGGAACTGCTAAAATTTGCGCGGTCATTAAACATTGTTTCAAATGATGAAATGTGTCACCCAAATAGGCTGACCATTGCAACGGGTGTAATTTTCTAGTCCTAGCTTTGTTCCAACAGTCTTTAGATGCCTCTTCTACTGGTGCAACAATTTTTGGCGTACTCCTTAATATAATTCAGATAGTATCGGCAGTCAAAGAAATTTTCTCATTTCCTCTTAAGACTCTGGTTGTGGTCACTCCTGGATGCACTTGATTTTATCCTCGTCCATTGAAATTCCATTGGCTGATACTCTATGGTCCAGATACTTTACATCCCTTGCAAAAATTGGCACTTTGTTGGTGCAATCTTTAGACCGGCTTCTTTGATTTTGGATAATACTTTTCGCAGTCTGACCAAATGCTCCTCTTGTGTCTTCCAAAAACTAAAATATCATTCAAATATATCAAGCATTCCCTCCAGTCTTCTTCCTTTAATATCAATTTCATAACTCTGTGGAACGTTGCCGGCACTGCCACTAAGCCCATTGGCAAACTCAAAAATTTCCAATTCTAGTACTAAACCCTGTATTCTCTCTATCACACTCTGCAAGACTTATGCTATAATATCCTGCAGTCAAATCAATTGTACTCAAGTGTTTCGCTCCTTCCAAGGTATCAAAAAGTTGTTGTGCGTCAGGAATTGGAAATGATGGAACTTTAGTCTTTTGATTTAGTCTCCGGTAATCTACTGTAAGTCGAATATCTCCGTCCTGTTTTGGCACAATCACTATAGCAGTATTCCACTCTGATAGACTTGGTTGAATAATATTTTTCTGTAGTAAATGTTCAACAAACTCATCCACTTTTTTTTGGAGCACTACCGGAATTCTCCTTGTTTGCTCCTGTATCGGGCAATTATCTTTAAGCTTTTTTTTATGCTCAGTGTTCCGCACCAAGCCTATATCATATTTAGACGAACTAAAAACGTCTCTGAATTCTTTCACTAAACTAATAATATTATCTATATTGTTATCATTCACACATCTAAATTGGGATAAGAGACACACAATCTCAGGCGCTTCTCGTGTAACAGTAGTTGCTACAGTCTGAGTCTCATAGAGCACATACTGCTTCCGACTCCTCAAACAGTGCCCTTTCAGTTTCACTGATTTGTTGGAACTGTCGTATCTACATTCACCTTCGAAACGAATGGGATGAAAATTGTTCCACTATTAACAGCATTATTATCGAGATCAATCTTAATCCCAAGAATTATATCCGGGCTCAATTCATCCACAACAAAGAAATTACAAATTTTCCCTTTAGCACATCAATTCAACTATCAGGGATACTTCCGCTCGTACACGCACTGTAAATCCATCGGCACACTTGATTTTTTTGGATGAACGTCTGGTTTTCAAAGTATTATCTGAATCTAGCAACCCGTTAGCATGTCTTTGCTGATAGCATTCCATTTAGCTCCAGTGTCTCATAAGTAATTTTTACTGTTCCCATTGATCCGACCGTAACACATTGGTTTGTTCTGATCATTTACTTTATAACTGTTCTTTTTTACTCGAAGATTATTCTGTTCCTTTTGTTTCGGAACTGTTTCTTTCACCGCTCTGACATATGACTTCTTTGCATTTGAAATATGACAAATGCTCGGTTCTTCGGTACCTGTTCCCGTATCTGTTTCATTTTCATTACTGGATATACTGGCAGATTCGACCACATGGACTGATTTACGTTTTCCATTTAGACAAAACTTATCTATACACCCATTTTTGTTGTATTTTTTGTAGAATCGAGACTTTTTACAGTCTCTCAAAATGTGACTGCTGCTACCACAATTCCAGCATCCACTTCTTTCTTTGACAGGATTTCTCGTTCTATTATCGCCTTTCCATTGACTTGATTGTTTTTCTTGCTGCAGCCTTATTTCTGCAATGGGGTAATACGTTTGTTCAGTTCTGAAACTACATCCATGAGCATTCGAATTTCATCATTCTCGGCCAGCCCATTTACTGTTGCCGACATCTCCTGAGTTACACATTCTTTTTTATCATCTCGAATGCTTCATCCAAAGTTTTAGGCTGCAACACTTTAGTGCCTTTTGAGCTCTGTCATTCATTAAACCATTTATAAAAACTTGGAGAGTTTTTGGCTCTCTTTCTTCGGAGGTCAACTCCGGTAATTCTTTGAAACAACGAATTCTTACTTCTTTCATAAACTCCTTTGTTGACTGACCATCCTTCTGTCGAATTACGAATAGTTTCATCCACGATGAAATATCTGACTTCTTTCGTCCGAACAACTACAAAAATGTTTCCTTGGGCCATTCGAAACTCTTTTGGTTTTGGGTGTAACCCCACTACGACTTCAAGAAACACTGAACATCTTCCTCCAAGTATTCCATGAAGAAGTCAACTTGTGTTTCCTCCCATATTTCAAGTTGCCGAATAAATGCACCCATGCATTTCAAAGATTGGACAGCATCGTCCCTTTCTTCGAATGTTTTCGGAGTTTTGGCGGAGTCCTTTTTCAGGATTCTATTCAAAATTACTTCCAGTAATTTCGACTGGTGATCTCCACTATCGACTTTCATCCTGCTCATGACGCCACTGTTGTGAAAGAGAATATCTAACTAAGAAAAATATATTTGAATTAGAATTTACAATAATGATTATTAAAACAACACACACATTAAAATACACTAATATTTACATAATTATTCCACAAAATTTTATTTTAAACGTATCAGAATAATTTGTATATTTTTTGATATTTTATTTATTTTGTTGGACAGAATATTTTAATAACTATTTCTAAAAATAATTTATTATAAAAAACATAGTTAAATTTAGCTTTATTATTATTTTTTAGTTTATTTTAACTATGCTTATTTTATAAGAATCAATTATTTAATTTATATAAAATTTAAGTTTTAAACCAATGTTTATGTTATTATAAATCAAATAACTTATTATTACCTCAAAACCCTAACATAAATTAATTTTAATATTTAATATATCAGTAAATCATAAAGTAAAAAAAATGAAACAAAATGTTACTTAAATTACATATAATAAATACTAATATTAGTATAATGAGTTCAGTGCGTTGAGAAATCCCTCACAATAGTTTGTAGTTCTCGGTGACTCTTCAATTGAAAACTATGGTTCTCTACCTGCAGCATATTCAATGTACGTTGAAAAAAAATATGTTTGGATGTTATTGTAGGTATCTTCATCTGGAAATGTCGCAGATAATAACATTTTGATAACAAATCAAAATATTTTGTACATTATAAATTGGAAAAAAGGTTAATATAGTTAAAGACTTAAGTTTCAGCTTTGTATCATCATTGTTTTCATATTTATTTTTAACCCAACACTATTGATTTTTCTGAAAAGACTTATATATAGGTGAAAATAACATCCTTTGACTTCAATTAATGGAAAGGCACTCGTTACTGAAACCAAGCAGGTTTTCACAAAATCAACTAATACTTTCTTAGATCCTAAGCTTGGCCCTCAGCACTTTAATATATTCAGCATTCTGCGATAAGTATGCAAATCTTTTCTTTGTAATAACATTTAGATACATAGTGGAAACGAGTTACCAATTTGTACATGCTATGTATAAAGTTGTTAAAACATATTTGGCGTTTTGTCGAACGTGCCATCTCCGTAGAATGTGTCTTTTTCAGTTCAATTAAAAGTTTTTTCCTACCCACAACTATAATTTGATACATAATACAATATAATTAACCCTTAAATGACCACTGGGGTCTACTGGACCCAAAAAGGTTTTAAAATATAAATAACTTTAACAATTCTAATCCAATTGAATCTAAACTATGAGACATTTCTTACATAATATGGATGTAAAGTTTACCAAAACCTGGCCCGCCAAACGTTTTAATTTTTTAGGAACAGGGTTTTTAAAAAAATGTCACAAATTACACCATTTTGGGTCTGTGAGACTCCAAATGAATAATTATCAAAATGAAATATTAAAAGTATTGCAATGCATTTTGATAATAATAGCAAGATTCATATGTACATATGCAAATTTTACACATGAGTTACTCAATTCAATTGAGTCAATTGGTATATAAAGGTTCATAAATGTCATGCACATACTTTTAGCCAGTTATATGTGAATATATTAGGTTATATAAGCGCATACGTTTATTGTCTTGTTTGCTGGTGCATTTATATATGTCTACGTACGGTCAGTCAGTTATATTCGAATTGTATGTACGTCTCTACAACTGTATAAATTAGCATTTTCATTGTTTTCAAATCGTTTTATAAATTTTAAATTTTTTTGAATATGCAACGTCCAACTAGAATAGCTGCAATTGAGGCGAATAGACACATAACAATTTGTGATGATATTTTCGAAGGTTTAATTTTGAACTATCTTTTATAACATATAATTATTTTTTACTTGACCAGATGATGAAGAAAACGAAGAAGATTTTTCAGAAGATGATGAAGTTATTTCCATTCCAAGAGAGCAAGAAAGTAGTGACGATGAATTAGAAGTGGTAAATAATGATGAGCAAGGCGTTATGGTATCTCGAAATGGTATTGAAATATGGAAACGTCGTTATATTTTTAATGCTGAAAGACAGCATAGACAATACGATATCTTACGTGAGGAGGCAGGGTCCACACGACAAGCGCTACAAAATGGTTGTGGTGACAGTCCATCGAGAGCGTTCAAAGTATTCTCTGGTTTAGATATAGTGGCCATTATCGTTCAAAACACCAAAACAGAAGGCCGACTAAACAATGCTAATTGGGTTTTAACAAATTCTGATGAGTTGTATCGATTTTTCGGTCTCCTCCTGCTTACCAGAGTTTATAGAGCGAAAAGTGAAGCAATCACTCAGCTTTGGAATGAACAACATGGTAGATCAATATTCAATAAAACGATGTCCCCAATCGCTTTTGTGAATTGAGACAGCATTTACGCTTTGATGACAGGGGCACACGTGAAGAACGTCGACGAGATGACAAATTGGCACCAATTCGAAATGTCATTGACATTTTTGCAAAAAATTGCCGATCAAGTTATAAGCCCGGAGCAGTTGTCACAGTTGAGAAGCAATTAGTGTCGTTTCGTGGACGTTGCCCATTCAAAATGTTTATTCCAAGTAAGCCGGGTAAATATGGTGTGAAATTGTGGGTTGCAGCGGATGCAGGGAATTCCTATTGTGTCAACCTTCAAGTTTACACTGGTCGACGTGGTAGTGAACGTGAGGTGGGACAAGGTACCAGTGTTGTACTTGAATTAACTGAGCATCTGACAAACACAGGTAGACACGACGTTGGCGATAACTTCTTTACAAATATTGTGCTTATTCGCGCTCTATTGGCACGTCGCTTGACTTACCTAGGGACTGTTCGTAAAAATAAAGGTGAACTGCCTATGCAAATGTTACCCACGCGACAACGACAGGTTTTGTCAAGTACCTTGGATTTCAACGGGACTGCACATTTTTTTCATACGTACCAAAGCCAGGAAAAGCTTTAATACTTATGTCATCATTGTACCATGATGACTTGTGTGAGGAAGATGTTCCGTACAAACCCAACATGATTCTGAAATACAACTCACAGAAATGTGGGGTTGATACTCTCGATCAAAATGTTCGGTGCTACTCATCAAAACGAAAAACGAATAGATGGCCATTTGCATTGTTTTGTAATTTATTGGATATTGGCGCGTGCAATGCTTTTGTGCTCTATACAGCAGTACATCCAAATTTCGCAAATCTGGTTAGCCATCTTCGACACATGTTTTTATTACAACTAGCGACCGAATTGGTGAAAGTTGATAATCCACCAATGTTGCCTAACCCATGTGGACCAATTCGTCTCAATCAATAGCGGCGATGCTATTTGTGCCCCCACAAAAAGATCGAAAGTCTAGCCTGTAAGTAGCGTTTATGCCACTTTCATTATTATCATATTCTTGAGCCATGATTTAACACCACAAAAATTTATTAATATAACAATTCACATTTCTAAAACAAATTTTCCTGTTAAT
>MQRK01022176.1:0-15158 GCA_001938485.1 Girardia tigrina | reverse complement strand
GCAGTAAAACCTCCCATCATAGTTCCAAAATTTTATTTTTCGTTGCTTTCGCAACATGTTGTGAAGCGTTATCGTGAAGTAGGATGATTTTTTTCATCGAATGTCCATGTTGCGGCCGCCATTCTTTGATTTTTTCGCTCAGCTTCAACAAATGTCCACTGTAGCACTGTGCCGTGTTTGTTTCTCCGGGTTTAAGTAACTCATAATAGAGGACTCCCTTCATGCCCCACCATATACAGAGAAACATTTTCTTGCTATGAAGATTAGGTTTGGGCGTTGAAGGTTGACCCGTATCTACCCATGATCTTTTACGCTGTGGGTTTTCGTAATACACCCATTTTTCATCCCCGGTGACAATTTTCCACTAAAACGATTTACGGTGGTGATGTGAATGAAGTGCAACGCACAAATTTAGTCTTTGTGTAATATTTGCATGTGATAACTGGTGCAGAACCCAATGTCCAACTTTCAAAACTTTTCCCATTGAGTAAGTCTTCGTTGCACCGTTGATTGATCTATTTCAAGAATTTTAACCATATCTCTTGTCACCAGGGTTGAATCCTGTTGAAGTAGTGCCTCCAATTCCAAATCTTCAGTTTCTTTAGGTCTTCCGCTTCTTTGCTTGTCCTCAAGGTCGTACTCACCATTTCTGAACTTCATGAACCAGTTCTTGGCCATGGCATATGAAACTGTATCAGCTCCATAGGCTTGCGTAATTTGATTCAATGTTTCGGTGGTGTTTTTTCCTAAATTAAACATGAAAAGCATACAATGGCGAAGATGAATTTTGTTCATTTTTGAACGTCTTAGAAAATACGAGCATTTATTTTTAAATCAATTAATCAATTAAATCATTTAGTTATATTTCTTTTTATAATAAATGAAGGGCTAAAAACTTATGCATCAACCTAATATCATTGTCTTTATCCTTTATGTTCCTGAATCTGAAGACCAGAGATTATGAGACATCTCTCCGATGTATTTGGCATAATTGATTGAATCATGTAATCGGTCCATTAATGTCAAAACAATTGTTACTTCTTTTTTAATAAGAGTTAGCTATTAGATCAATTTATTATATAATCGTCACTTTAATATATGTAAGACAGTACAATAATCATCAATTAAGCCTGAAGATTGTGAAAAATCCACTGAAATATATCGTAATAAAAGTAAAATAATAACTATTTTTATTTTAAAGTTGTAGATTGGGTAAACACATGTTAAAATGTGTTTTTCTTCGAGACAAATTTCGACGGATTAACTGTCATCGTCATGTTAAAAAACGAAAAATATTTTTTCAAACAAAACAAGAAAATAATTGTATAAATTTATTTATAGATGAGTATTTAATTTATAATAATGGAAAATCTCAATACAAAATGTTTTCTACCACTAACTAATGGTTAAAGAAATCATGTCGACAATGATTTGAAGATTCTGATGAAAGCTAACCCCTCACTTACGGTTCCTAGGATTGCGAAAGAACTAAGTATGTGTCCCATTGTGGTTGCGGATGGTTTAAAACGCATGAAAAGGTTGAAAAGCTCAAAAGGTAGATGCTTCAAGATTAAAAGATCAGCAGAAATTGTGAAATTCTTTGTTGCTCACCTTTGCTTTTGAGGAACTAAAATGACACATTTTTTAATTGAATTGCCATGATGACAAATCATGGATTATGTACCATAATCTTAGATGTTCATGAAATGATAGGACATTAACTAGCTTCCAGTCTTAGGAACTTCTTAAAACAGAAAACCCACTAATGAAATACCACGATTACAGTAACGTTTGGATCCAGACAATCAGATTCTTAACCAATAACCCTCATAATCAACAAAATGTATTGAAAACTGCATCTGGTCAACATATGTGATCCTATCCTAATTCGAGAAAATGTCCACTTGCAGATCAAAATTCGGTCTCATCTACCATATTCACCATGCCTTAGGTTAACAAACTTCCACTTTTTCAAGTAATTCAATAACCTTCTCACCGATAAAACCTTCGTGAAACAGGAAAAGACAAAATTTACCTTTGAGATTTTTGTTGAGTTCTAAGCAACAAATTTTTTTTGTATTGATTCGTGTTATGATCAATATAATGCTTTTTTTTAAAAAAGCAGTAAGTATTCAAAAAGTGTAAGTAACATTGAGCAAAGAAAGTAAATTATAAGCTAAAGATTTCCCTACAAACTGTGTCCACTTCCTGAAGTAACTCATGTGAAATATTTTTAGTAAATCGTTCTATTTTTCTTTTTTTTCTTGTTTTTATTATTTTTTTAAATCTTGATAAAATTAAATTAAAATTTAAAATAACGAACATAATCTACTTATGTTTCCATTATCATGTATACTTATTAAATAAATATTAAAAATTATAAAAAAATCAATAATTATGTTTTTTAATAAGATCAAAAATAAACATTATACTTTCCATTTCCTCATAAAAGGAGAACAGTTTTTTCTCCAAATATATTTTAATTTATTTAATTTATTATCGCTATTTTTTCTCTAAACTCTAAAAGTAAAAAGAAAAACAGAAAGATTTTCTTTACGAAAGAATTTTTGTAATATAGAAAAAAAATATTTTTTTTAAAAATTTAGAACACAATTTTAAAAATGACAAAAAATTATTTTTTTTCTTTTAAAATGAACGAAAAAAAATTTTAAAAAAACAGTGAAACTTTAATGAATAATATCGATTTGTGTAAAAAGGAAAAAAATAAAAATTCTAAAAAAAACACTGCCCTAATTTCAGTCAGTATTCCAATTTTATGTCTGACATTAAAAAGTATGAATGTGAGTTAATAAAATATAAATAAAGTTAGAGAAAAAGAAATCTTGGCATTCTGCCAACGAACTGAATTTGTGAAAATTATATAAATATATATAGATATAGATATAGATGTCAGAATAACTTGGAAAATTGAGATTTTACACCAATCGCGTCTCCCAGCACTGGAAAGAGGGGGGTTATCTTTAGATTTGCATCTCGTTTCAATTATATAAAACGCCCACTTAATTAATTAACCAACACTTGAATGAAGTGAAAATATTGATATTCTCTTTCAAAAGTAACAAAGCCTCATCCGCTTCTCCTTTTTTATTCTTTAATCTTTAATTATAAAATAGATAAAACAATTCTTTAAATCTAAACAAAAAATTTGTGTTTTAAATTTAAATTTCGGTACCCAATTATAAAAAAATGAGAGGGTTATTTTATTTTATTTTTTCTTGTTTTGTATAATAATTATCTTTTAATTGATCAAAATCAAATAAAAATTAAATTATTTTCATTAATTTTTAAAAAATTAATTTTAATAAATTTTTAATTAATTAATTTTATTACTTAATTTTAAAAAATTGTTTATTAATTTTTTATTTAATAAGCTTTCTTTTCCCGTTTCATCAAAACATGTAATTATTTTTACTTAAATAAATTAACATTTTATTTTTCAAAAAAAACAAACTTTTTGAAGAACAAATTTAAAAAAATTATCGAATTAAATCGATTTTCTAGCTTCGCCCCTATAGCACCCTAAAAAAACATTTGATCAAATACAGCAGTTATAACAAAACAATTTGAGCTGAAATATTTTTTAATGACTTTTTGACTGAAATCATTTGACTCATTTTTTAATGATTGAAGAAAATGAATATAAATTAGAAATATCAACAAAATTCGATAATATAATTCAGATTTATTCACCAATAGTAAATCATTTATTTGTGATTTTATTATTTATTTATGGGTTTGAAATGGGAAAAGATGGTTCGGTGATTATCCGCAAGACGAACTTGGCAGCGTTTATCAACAATGGCATTCGTAGAATAATGTCTGTCACGTCAGGTGTTGCAATCGATTTGTGTTAGTCTACAGTTCCTTGCCAACACACATATGTACACACAAGCACACATTCGCATACTGCATTATGTTTGTATTGGGCCGTCACACACGCTGAATATAAAAACCTCATTGGTTGAGTACAGTTTGCAAATTTTATGTAATTAGTAATTGTAAAAATTATATTTGTTTTTATTCACAAAATATTAAAAATAATTTAATTAACATTTTATGCTTTACAATTTTACTATTAATATTTAATTCTAATCACAATAATTATTAAATTAATAAATTATAAAAACTGAACGCGATTTCGTAAAATTTATTGTTAATAATTTCGGCGGATTACCCGCCATCTTCAGACTAAATTAACATTAGTTTTTGCAGCTTATTTATGAAAATGATGATTATACAATCAATCATGTCACAAAGGTTCTATTTGAAAATGTTTAACAGAGAAGTTGAGTATGAAGCTTGAATATTAATTTTGGGATCCATGGATCTTATTAATAAGGCCTCATGCGTTACTCTCTCCCAATAATTTTTAAATCGATTGCACTGAATTTTAAAATCCGTTTCTTCGATTTTCTTTTTACATATAAAATCATGGTTACTCCAATAATCCAATCGACAATTCTCTTTGAATCGTTTGCAGAGATGATCCAATGCTAGTGGCGTTACACCCATTACAAGTATATCTGTAAACAAGATCGGAGCACAAACCGAGCACAAACTAATATTAATTTAGTCGGAAGATGACGGGTAATCCATCGAAATTAATAACAATAAATTTTACAAAATGGCGTTCATTTTTTTTTAATTAAGATTATAATTTGCAATCGTTTTTTACATTACTTAATAAATTGATAAATTTTTTTATTAATTTATTTAATGTTTAAAGAGTAATCTTTTTGAACAAAATACAATTAAGATTTTTAATAATTAAAATTAATTTCTTTACATTTATAAATACAACAAATTTCATACAGATGCTATAAAATACGATATCGATTCTAAAACATCCAATTAATACTTCTGTCACAACGTTTTACAATCTTTTTTATTGCATTATGAAAATATAAATATAATACAATCAACAATAAACAAAGTGTTGAAAATGGAGTTTCGGCAAAAACAGAAAAATGTATTTATCATCCTTTCCCTTCCATTTAATTGGAATAAGAAGTCAGAAAGTTCAAATATGTCATTTATTTTACCCATCAATACTTTGTAGTATCATGATGAGCTTTTGATACAGTTCTAACTCTTGCCGGCATTGAATATACCTGCTTATCACACATTACTTCAATATCGGGATCAGGCAGCCCTTTCAATTAGCAGGCAAATTAACCTCTGTGCCTCATTTTCCATCAGAAGAGCGATGATTCTACAAGAATCTCGTTATCTCTTTGATGCGCACATAGTGACTGCGAATACATGCAGAGGTCATACTCCATATTTTGTCTGTGAAAAGTAACTTCAGATGAAAAGTTGAACACGGGATTGTACAGCACATTGCTTTTAGGAAATGTATGAAGAACAGTACAGTTAAACTTACTTTATTCCAAGAATTCATTTCTATGTTTGCATGAAATCTTGTCCATTCTTGAAGAGTTTTTTTTGTCGCTGTGTCAGTAAATGTTTCTTCTTTAGAATGTTTCGAGCTACCTTGATAGAAACTGCAGCTACAGCTTCATGAATTTCTTTTAAATTAATTTCTCTTTTATACAATAACCATCATGCGTTCATCACTTAAAGAGACCTTCCTTTAAAAAGCACATTGAACTTTGTACTGAATTTCTACTGAACCTGTTTGTTGATACAACTTCAAGTACCTCCAATAGTACACTTTATAATATGAAGTTTTTCAGATATTGCACGATTTGACAATATCGTGTGTAACTTTAAGTCAACAATTTCGTTTCTCAAAGCCAGACTTAGAGGCATGCTGCTTGCTATGTCAAGATTATAAAAAATAAATTTACAGAGAAAAGATAATCATTGATTTTAATGAGTACATAATGAGTACATGTGCTATGATGATGAGTACATATCATTATCAATTTACCAGTCAGTATGGGTCAAAGTACACACGCATATACAGACACCCTTGGTGAGCTATGCATTGCAGGATTAATGGGAGTAATAAATAATGCACAGTTTATTTAAATACTTTAATAATACAATAACTACACACGCTTAATATATAATGTACAAAATAAATCCACTTTTCTGTTCCAGAAACTAAAGAGAAGAACATCTCATTCACGAGTATTCATACTGATAATTTTGTGGGATTCACGTGTCTTTATCTTAAGAGATTTTGTCGATAAAAGCGAAAAGCTAAATAGGACATATGGTGCTAATGTTTTCAAACTGTGAGGAAGAATTTACACAAACTGGACGAAGAAACATTTTTTTTCTACACAATAACGCTTCCATTCGCGAAAGCTCTGGGGCAAATGACGGAATTATTGAAAATGCGTTGGGGGAGCTACAGCATCCCACATGAAGTCCAAATTTGTATTTTTATCTTCTTTTCATATCGCAAGGGTAATTTTATGGCAAATACAGTTTTAATTACAAAGGCAGTGATAATTGTTTTCGTCAAAAAAGTCAAGTTTCTTCGGATATGGTTCTCTAAACAAGTAGTTCGATCGCAAAAGGGAATATAATTGCAACTAATTTGAAAAATGATATTATTTTTGATCTATCAAGTGATGTTATTCAAAAATAAAAAATACGCAGATATTGTCAATATCGGTAAAGATTAAAGGTTTATTACCCATTAGTTCCAACATTGGCATAAATTTTTTATGAAGTCTCTTGAGGATAAAATTGATATATACCCTTGGGGGAAAACCTGTGTTCTACAAAAGATATGTAGATGATATCTATCTTGGACGCTTGATGGATAACATATACACAAACAAAACGATTGATGCAAACATTAAGGTTATATTGGAAAAATTATGTACACAACATTTGTTAAAAAAGAATTAAATAAAGAAAGCATTGAAGAGCACAAACAAATAATCAAAATACCATATTCTCAAGGATTTAAGGTATTTAAGAAAAGTATTTGCAAGAATATAAGTAGTGTCGAAGTAGTTTCAATTACATCCAAAGTTTAAAGCTTCCTCTCAAAAAATTCAAAAAGATCTGTGGATTGCAAGCCAACCTGGTTTATAAGTTGTATTGTCACGGGTGTAAAATCTTGTACACTGGAGAGACAAATCTTCTCAAAACCAGGATTAGTGAGCATTCTCAATCAATTCGATCAAGTAAGGTTCTTGATCATTGGTTACACTGTAAAAATATAATCTCTTGTATTCCAAGGGATGAGTTTTCTGTTCTACAGAAGGGCTTAGATTCACACTATGAGATGCAGTTCTGTGAATCATTATTTATACGACACTACAACCCATTAATAAACATTCAAAATGGGCAAAGTAAAGTCGTTTCAAATCTTAAAATCACTAAATAAAATTATTTTATTATTTTATTATTTTTTATTATCCAATAATATCGTACGTATAGAGAATGAATAATTTTTTTGTACTCTTAAATAAACTTATACAATAGAAACATTTAAATAGTAAAAAATAGCTGATGATGGAGAATATTCAGAAACATGTTCTGTAATTGATGGACTTAAAAAGCATTAACAAAATTATTATTGTTAAATAATTTTGTTAAAGCTTTTTAAGTACATCAATTGCAGTAGTAAAACCTCTCTATATAGTTCCCTCTTTATAAGATGTAATTCTCTATAGGAAACAATATTTTTTAAATGAAACCCTTTTTTAAAGTATCAAATGGATGGTTGCAAAAATTTCAAGCGAGGTACAATATAACCTCAAAAAAGGTAAAAGGTGAGAGTGGTAGTGCAGACAAAGAAGTGCGATTGAATTTTCGAAAAATGTATGTGAATCAATTTCGGGTTTTCAGCCTAAAAATATCTTTAATGTTGATGAAAGTGGTCTTTTTTGAAAAATTTTTCCAGATAGAACAATGTGCACTAATAACTTTAAAGTAGAAGGTGCAAAGAAATCTCAAGAACGCCTTAGTATTTTATTTGGAGTTAGTCAGGTTGGAGAAAAAATGCCACCTTTAATTATTGGAAAAAGTAAAACTCCTCGATCCTTTAAAAATCGTAATGTCGAGGCACGTGGATTACTTTATGATTATAATTTGTCAGGATGGATTACAAAAATCATATTTAAGCGTTATTTTGATATGATAAATCAACAACTTAAAAAATCAACAAAACAGAAAAATTCGTCTAATCCTTGATAATTGCAGTTCTCATATCATTGAGGAACAACTATCGTTAATGGTTTCCAAAAGCTTTTTAGTTATGGAATTCAAGAAATGAACCAACAAGTACAAATTCATTTGAAAACGAAACAGATAATCTGGTAAGAATATTTTCAGCAATTTTTGAGTGGCAGTAGGCGTCATGTGACTGCAGATAACTTTCTTTCCAGCTCTCTTTTGGCTCGATTCTTATTGGGACGGTAGATGACATACACAAAAACGTTGAAGAAAATCAAGGCTGAAATACCTACACAGCTGCAGCCATCACCTTACCGCCCAATATTCTTGAGTGCGTTTGCATACATCTGACACATGGCACTAGTTTCTTATGTGCCAAAAAAATAAGGCGTTGATCCTGCTGTCAACTCTTTATGTCAACAGCAGTGATGTTTCACCTGAGACTCATTGAAAGCCACGAGTCATTTTGAACTACAACCAATATTAGGGGGCGTTGACACCTTGGACCAACTAGTGCACCATTACATTTGCAAAAGGAAAACATCGAGGTGGCAACTTGCATTCTTCTGAAACCTGCTGGACATCATGGCGTACAATGCAATGGTTCTGTCTGTGCATGTTCATCTGCAGTATCAGAGGATTGTATCACATCGACGATGACTCTTCTTGAAAGAACTGTCAAAATCAATGCTGCCTGTCTCTTTGAGTCAGTCAATGCTTGCAACCGTTATATTCGCGACAGAAGTGGGGAGAGGAACCAAAAGAAGTCGTTGTTACATCTGCCCTCGGGAACAAGACAGAAAGTGGCCGGATCGATGCATATCTTGTCAAAGAGGGTTGTGTAAGTCCCATCGTATAGTGAAGTGTTTGAACTGCAATCAATAAAAGTATTTTTCGTCTTTGAAAATGTTGTTGATCTTTTGTTTATACTATGGCAAGGGTTATTCGATGAACAAAAAGATTGTTGTCAAGTCAAAGAATGAACTAACTTGTGCAAAAACCACTAAAGATCACCAGTTTCCTATTGGGGTCACTTATTACCCCTGTCGTATATAACGTTATTTTTATTGCCGTATTTTGAGGGTTAATATTAAAAGATTTTAATATGATTGGATAATTCTCTATGAACATTTAAACATGGTTTTAAATGATTTATTAATAATGCCTCAGTTATTTCTTGTGATATGGTTTTACCTGAAAATATTTTAAAAAGAAATTTTTTAAAAATTTTAATTGAAACAGGTTTTAAATGAGGTTTATGAAGTTTTAGCTATCTTAACGTAGGGTATATGACAGTCTACAAAATTTTTACATTCATAAACCAATTAGTAATTTCTTTGCAATAATTTATATATTTTTCAAATTAACTTGTCGCTGCTTCTCTTGAAAATCGGAGAAGGTTTATTTCAAGGGTTTTAATCGTTTATGAAGTGTTTTTTTAACGAGCATTTTTTTTAAAAAATATGTTAATTATTTTCAATATTAGTTAGTGATTAGCATAATAAACCAAACCCAACAATCGATGTATAAAAACATTTATAAAAAATTATTTGCAGTTAATAAAAGCTAAAAATAACTATAAAAACATAAAACTGCGTCTTTTGTCGACGTACCTCGATTATATATTTTCTTTTTCATTTTGTTTATAATACTAAAAATAGATGAAAATTTTAGAAACTTAACCAAATATAGATATTTAAATGATATATATTAAATATTTGCGTATCTAATTTAGGATAGTTTTAAATCTTATATACAATAAATTATGTTATCAGTGTATAGTAGGAAGCTACAACCATCATTAACTGAGGGACCCTTCACAATATTTAGTCTTAATGTGTTCTTATCAAGATTATCAATTTAGATTTAATCAATAATTGCAATATTCTTCATTATATGTTGAAACATAAAAGAATTCTTTTAAATATAAGAAAGAAATAGTTTAATAAAGTATAATAAAGAAATGTTATGAAGATAATAAAGTAGGAGACATCTTAATAGAGAGATAATAAAGAAGAATTTAAAAAATGTTAAGTAAAAATATTTTTGAATAGACAAAAATTAATTTTCTCCGATAAAAGAAAACGACAGGAACTCATTTTCTCATAACAAAAAACATGGAGCGCATTTGACTGATTTAGTTATGGTGACATCCTTATAAAGATTTTTATGTACAATAATCCATTCCGGTGATTTGTATAAACTTTCGCGGTTGATCTGATAATCAGTAGATATATTTCGATTTTCGAGAGTCTCTGTTATTACAGTAATAGCAGCATCATCACTTGAACGTTAAAGCATGTTACATAATTTATCAGTTACCTCAGATATATCAACAGCAATGAGTGAAGTGTGACCTTTAAATACATATTGATCCAAAATCGATCGTTCTATTTGAAAAGCACCTCACATTTTAGTTATGAGTAAATGTATTTCAATAATTTTCTTTTATAAGAGAAAATTTACTTTATTTTTTTAGTTCATTCGAAAACGTGTTTGCTTAAAAAAGTTTTTTCATATGTATTTTATTTTAGTCTTTTAGTACGAATAAAAACAAAATATATAAAAAATCCTTTTTCATGTAATATTTATGGTTATATTTATTTATTTTAGTCTTTTTTGTCCGAATAAAATCGTATTTTAAAAATCTTTTTTATCTTATTTTTTATATTTATTGAAATTTAGTCTTTTTAACACGAATAATAACGTAGTTTTTAAATATGTTTATTTATTAATTATTTATTTTAGTCTTTTTCGTCAGATTAAAATAGTTTCTTAATCTTTTTTATATTCTCTATATTAATATATTTATTTTAATTTTGTATGTTTATTAATATTTATTTATTTATATCAGAGGACCATACTTCCTGACAAAGATTTAACCAAAGAAAATACAAATTAAAAGAAATTCAAAAATTTATTTATTACTAAAAGATACTGAAAAATCATAACGTTATGATATATGAAATATGATAAATGAACATAAAAATTTATATAATTGTGTTTAAAAATAATATTTAGTTTCCACAATTTTATTTCACATAAAATACGAATTTGAATTTAATTGCATCCTATCTAATTTATGAAGAGGATAATTAATGGATAATCGCTAATTTTTTGGTGTAAAAATAAAGAATTTATCATTCAGATAGTAAATTATTTAATTGATTCGTGTATTGTCATCATAATTACAAATTATGGCTAATTTTCAGCTAAATGAGAATACGGAAAGTAGCTAAAAAAATTAATAGTAAAATTACGAAAACATCGCATACAAATAGACAAACAATCAGAGATAAAAGCAAGTTAATAAAAACGCTTTAAGACAGATGAAAGTAGCGGCAAATATTGACACTGTTTGGGGCAAAATACGTACACCTATCCCACGATTTACACGGTACTTGTTTTACACGTTTTCGCTTTTACACGGTTTACTCGAATCTACATATATTTTGGAACAAATGGAGAACAATGAATCTTTAACAGTTATTAGTGCTTGGAAAAATTTTACAATATTAGACTGTGTGAAGCATATCGCCTTATCATACACTGCGATTAAGCAAACAACTCTCAATAGCTGTTGGAAAAAATTGTGGCCAAATGTAGTCAAAAATGAACATTCCATTTCAACGTTAAATGATGAATATTCGCAGATAGTACAGAGGGCGCATTCATTGGGCGGAGAAGGTTTCGATGATTTTACTGATGGTGATATCGCAGAGTTAATGACTGATAAAGAACTAAGTGAAGATGATTTAGTTAACTTAGTTTGCGAAAGTGAGTCTGACAAATCTGATGAAGAGGAATTAGTACCAGTAACATTCAATGCTGAAGTCATCCGCGAATGACTCGCATTGGGAAGAAAGCTTGGTAATCATTTTATACAAAATGACACAAACGTTGAAAGGGCTTTAAGATTCCAACGTGACATAAATCGCTGCTTGGCTCAATATGAAGAAGTTTACAAAGATCGCACAAAAAATTCGAAGCAATGTTAATAACCTATTTTATTACCATATCTCATAATGTAAATATTTCTGCTTCAAACATCGAATCGGCCCAAATAACTTCGAGTGATGAAAGTTAATTCGAACCTTCGATTCCGAAAAAAAGAATTAGAGTAATTTCTAACAGTGATGAAGGATAATAAAACACCTTTGGTTTTATTTTTTGTTCTGCTGTTTAATGTATTGTAATTAAATAAAAAAATAGTGTTTCCGTAATATATTACATATTTTAACCTGTCAATGCATTTTATTTTTATTTCTGTGTACACCTAAAAATATTGAAAAAAATCCCAACTGTTAAATAGCAAAATTATGCATTTTCTGTAAGCTTTTCGATTTACACGGTTTTGACTTGAAAATTTTTAATTTTCGATTTAAACATTTTTCTCAGGAACGTATCTACCGTGTAAATCGATGGAGAGGTGTATCAAACAAGTATTGAATACTAAATTATATCAAAACACCAATATGTTCTTAAAGGGTATTACAATTTTTTATATTTGATAATGGTTTAGGGTATTACCATTGTGCAAGTTTATACTAGGACTAGTGGTGAGTTCGTGATCAATAATTGAATTCATATGAACGCAAAACTTTATTTCTATAACAATTAACAATTATTCAAACAAATTTTCTTGAGGAACCTTTCTTTTGTTTTCTTTTCGACCAGATTGATTATATGTAAAAAATACTGAATTATAAATACTGATATGTTGTTTATTAAAATTATTATTACAAATTGAATTTCTTATTTTTTTAAATTACAATAATTTTACAGAAATAATATTTCAATATTTTATTTGGTTTAGTTTAGAAACAAATTTTTTATACCTATATAATTTAACTACAAATAATTACTTTACAATGTTTAAATTTATATTATTTTACTACAAATTTATAATTCGCAATATCTCAAATTTATTCACATTTTAAAATATCATTATCATGCTAATTTTACCAATCTATTTTTGTAAAATGTTTTTAATGAGTATTTATATTAATTTAAAATTCTTAGATTTTATTTTCAATTGAATATAATTCCTATACTTGAATTAATTACCTTTGAATTTATTAAACTTTAAACTTCGAAATGTTTTACAGTTATTTTAATAATAATTTATATTAAACTTATTCTGATAACCCTAATTCCAATATTTTTAAACCATTTTAATTTTAGTTTTAAAACATAGAAATTTATATAATTCTGTTTAAAAATAATATTTAGTTTCCACATAATTTTATTTCACATCAATTCCTAAAATCATTTAATTGTACTTAGTATATTTTTTTGATTTAAATTTTTATATTCAATTGTAAATTAGCTTTAATTATAATTTGTTTTGTATACTGAAAATATTTAAAAGTTTAAACTTTAAAAATTCTAAAAACTAACTTGAACATTCCATTTCTAGCATTAATTACTTGTTTTTTAGAAAATAAAAACAGAAATTAAATAAATTTAAAAGATTTATGCATAAAATATTTATGAATGAATAGAATTGAGAATATATTCAATTATATAAGAAACTTACTAAAGCAGTCCTACAGAACCAGAAAGAATGTTCAAGCAAGAATTCCAAGGTCAAATCTTTCGAACAAAACAATTTCTATTATATCATTCATTTTTATTAGATGAAAACATTTTACTCAGTATAAACATTTTCATCAGAGCTTTAGTTAACAATTTCTGTGGAACATTTATAAATAACAATAAAATATAAATTTTATAAAACTATTTGATGGCGCCACTATTGAAACAATCTAATATATTTTTAATAATTTTATTATTATTATAATTATTACTATTATTATTTGTAGTATAAATTTTATATTGTTATCTTCATCATTATAGCCATAATATCGTGTACTACATTGTACTGTTAGGCTCTGCGATCTCAATTGGCAACTGAAATATTTATATTCTATTTATATTTATTTTTTTAGTTAATTATTAAAGTGAACTCATGAGAGGTTACGGTTTGAAAAGCAATAATAAAAGTTACTTTCCAGAAATAATTCTAGTAAATAATGGTAAAAAATCAACTTAAAAATTTAAGCCTCATTCATTGAATGTGTTGTAAAAACAATGAATATATACAGTGCCGACCGTCTATTTTAAACCTCCTTTAATAAATACTAAATTATTGAAAAATAGAACTTGCCGATGAGGAAAGATATTGTATGCTGGTTATTATAAACTTAAGATTGAATACTAGTAGAAAACATTAATTTTGTTTATTTATGATACACGCTCTATTTTACCTGAGTGTATTTTTAAAATACTTC
Source organism: Girardia tigrina (assembly GCA_001938485.1). Lineage (NCBI taxonomy): Eukaryota > Metazoa > Platyhelminthes > Tricladida > Dugesiidae > Girardia > Girardia tigrina. The sequence continues at coordinate 741 of MQRK01022176.1, read as the reverse complement.
TTCCACCTTTGTCTACTGATTCTCTTTTAGTTTGCATCATTGAAAATCAATAGTAGCGGTACAGTAATTCATTAATATCATAATATTATCGTTTTTATTATTACATATTTGTTATTTATATATTCATTATTTGTAGAATGCTTTCAATTCAACTACACAAACGTGCTTTGGTTACGCAGCTAGCTCAAAATGGCCAATTTTTGCATAAAATATCTGCTAACCTCGGAATAAGTAGAAATTTAAAAATTGATATGGTATTGAAAACGTGTCAAAAACCTTCAATCCTCCTAAATAGACACTACGCGAAATAAGCAAATTGATGGTTCAGTCAAAAATGGGTCCTCAAAACAGCAAACCATTTGCTCTGTTTATGAGATAAAGTCTCTATATCAACTCTAAAGCCAGATATTATTTATATTCCACTGACTGGAATAAAATCATATTGATTGATGAATCAAAGATAGAATTGCTGCCTCGGTGTCGTCAATATATTCGTACAATTCGATGTCAAATCTGGTTAATATGGCAATTAAAGCAAAGGGCGGCCCTTCAAAGTATTGAAAGTAGTAATAATGTTACTTTTCACTCAATTTGCTTATTTTTATTCATTTTAAGCAAACCACAATGAAATTGTTTCTTTCAGTGGGAACTAATTCTTGTATTGTCTAAAATAGGTGAACAATGTATTTTAGAAGTACGCTCAGGTAAAACATAGAACGTGTAATAGAAATAAACAAAATT
>MQRK01022151.1:0-11646 GCA_001938485.1 Girardia tigrina | reverse complement strand
GGTTAATCCGAATGAATTGTCCAAGATTTGCAGTACTTCTTCACAGTTGCTCTGTTTCTTTTCATCCAATTCCATGTATATATTTAAAGGAACATCAGTCAACAAGAAAGGAAGATATGGGGCCGGATCCAAAATCCCCTCGATTTTCATAATCATCTTGAACTTTTTCTTCCAAATTTCAAAACTGCCGTTTCCATTAAATTTCTCCAAATGATCGAATAATTTTTAAATTGCTTATCATTGCCCGGATAGCTTGTAACAACGAATCAAAAATCTATTAAAATTTATTTTTCACTAACAATACTTTTAAAATAGATATTATTTAAACAAATAATTATCTATATTTTTTCATGTTAAATATTTCATTTAGGAAATAAATTTAACATGTAACACATCCATTAAAAATATATATTTCAAGACAATATATTTTGACGGATCTACCGTCATCTTCAGGTCACTAATTAATAATCAATTCACCTGTATATAAATACAAAAATGATGATTATGTAATCAATTGCATGAAATCATGCTAATCAAAAATTCTCAATAAGCTGGTTGAGACTGCCGATTGAACATTGATTTTAGGGCAACGTGACCTAATTAACAATAATTCACACGACACTCTCTCCCAATAACTTTCAAAATGCTTACACAGAATTTTGAAATTATCAAAATTAACATCACATTTACATTTTTTCCTATGTTCTGCAATATTAAATTTTATTGGCTAAAATAAAATTACTTTTTAGAATCATTTTTAGACATTAATTTAATTTTAATTATTTAAAAATTTACAAAATTAAAATCAATAAAATTATTTAAAATGTACAATAATAAAAATTAAAAATTTGAATATCAAATCTAAATTTGAATTAATTAGTTTCAGATTATAAGAAATAAAATATTAATCATCCATCTGATTAGTAGAGACACAATCCCAAATCAACACACAACATTTAAACATTCAAACACTACACAAAAACATCAATACACAAAATATTCCTAACAAATACTATAAACTCTCTTTCAATATTCTTCTTCTTTTTGACCTTAGCTATTGTGCTGTGGGTACACTCAATTATACACAAGCCTTTGTCATATCTCTCTATTTGTAGCTTCTTTTTCCAGACATTAAATGTTAAATCCACTCCATTCTTCTAAATCGTCTGTCCATTGAATCTTTGGTGTTCCTCTTGGTCTTACTCCTTCAATTATTCTTTCTATCATAACATTTGCTAGTGCTTGTTTTCTTATCTGATGTTCGTAGAATTTCAGCTTCCTTCTCTTGATGGTCTCTACTATTGATTCCGATCTTTTACTTAGTATTTCTCTCACTCTCCTCCAGACAAATTCTTTAATCTTCTTTTCTTTACACGTGATGAATCAATGAGTAGCTATGCAAGGATTACATAACTGAAGTTACTAGTCAGGAAAATGAAGTTGAATGGTTATTACCACATTTTCCCGTAGTCCACCCAGATCATAAAACAACAAAAGTGCAAATTGCACCGTCGTTGATGCAGGTGCAAAAGCAAATGGTAAGAGCTTGAATGATTTCATTCATCTTGGTTCAAAATTACAAGCTGACCTTTTCAATGTCCTTTTAAGGTTCCGAAAGCATGAAGTAGCATTAAAAAGAGATATTAAAGAGATGTATTCACAGATCGAATTACATGATAAGGATAAATGCTTTAATCGTTTCTTATGACAATCAGAAAACAACATTTAAAAATTTGAATTTAATCGGGTCGTATTCGGTATTAATGCATCGCCATTTATAGCTCAATATGTCGCACAATATAATGCAAGACAGTTTGGAAAAGAGATGCAGAGAACTCAAGAGACAATATTAAAGTACACGATATGGACGATAGTATGGATTCTCTACCTACTGATGAAGAAGCTATTCAATTAGTTAATGATTTAACTAAGATCTAGGAAAAGGCAGGTATGACAACGCACAAATGGTTATCAAACAAGATAGAAGTGGCAAAGCAAACACCTCCGGAAAAATTACTTCAAGAATTCAAATTAGAAAATAACAAAGAGATTGCGGTGAAAACCTTCGGCTTAAAATGGTATCTGTAAAGGAAACAATCTAAAAAATTCATAATAATTGGAAGTACTTTTTTAACAAATATATTGCTAATTCATAACTGTAACGGAAAGATGTACAAGTAAAGAAATCTTTCTCGATCACAACAACTAGAAACAGTTCGATTGGTTTTTTAAAGAAATACACGTTACTTGCTTTATTTTTCGTTAGAACTGAATTGTGAGGTTATTGTCGTTCTCAGATCGTCTTGATTATTAACGTCTCCAATTAGAGATTTGATTTTTTTATTATTGACTGGTTGTAAATTGAAGGGATTGGTTGAGGAAAGACGAAATAGTTATAGTTTACAATTATTATATAATTTTCGACTTTGTTGGAAAAACGGAATTGTTTAATTATTATTTCTTTCGGATCTCGTTGTTTTTCTTCGAAACTTTCTTTTACTGATTGAAAATTGAGGGCATTGACTCAGGAAATGGTGAAGTGATGATGGTTTCTAGGAAACTTCTTATTCTTCTAATTCAAAATCCAAATTTGTCGATTCAATTAATAATTATTGATTCAATTATTTATTCAATTTTGACTGTTATTTTTAGACATTTATTTTTGGCTCACTGCTGCCTCTCAACACAAAAATTTACAGAGTTCATTTACAAAAAAAATACCCATAATGTACTTTTACAGTATCAAATGAAGATGCATTCACTTATGAAGCTTTAAATAAATTACCAGATAAAATTACGAAGTGATCATTTCTAAGTACACTGGCAAGGATCTTTGATCCACTTGGGTTTTTGAGTCCATTTATTATTTGAGGAAAAATGATCACTCAAACATTATGGCTTTAGGGTTTGATTTGGATGACAAATAACCAATTAATATCGAAGATAAAGCAAAATGTTGGATAAAAGAAATACAAAGTATTGTTACAGTTAGAATTGAGAGGTTCCTTATACAACAAAACGAATCAAACGTTGAGTTACATATGTTTTGCGTTGCTTCAATAGATGGATATGGTTCTGTATGTTATTTGCGAGGCATTAAAGACGAAAGGTAATCATTAAAATGGTTGCTGCAAAAAGCAAAGTTCCTCAAACTAAAACAGTGAGTATTCTCCGACTTGAACTTATGGCTGCATGTGTAAGTACTAAATTGGCAGTGAAAGTCGTGGAAACATTGCAGTTGGACATTGCTCGAGTTTTATTTTGGACTGTTAGTGTTGATGTATTATATTGGGTGCGGGAGCAAAGCAAGCAATATAAAACTTTTGTTGCGAATAGAATTGGAACCATTCAAGCAGTTACAAAAGCGAATCAGTGGAGATACGTGCCTTCAAGAGAAAATCCAGCGGGCATTTTGTCGAGAGGTGTCTTGGCAGAGGAGTTGCAGCTTTGTGAATTCTGATGGAAAGGTCCAACTTTCCTTCAAAGGGATTCATCTGAGTGGCCAAATCAGAATGTTGCAGAGCATTTTAAAAAACGCGAATTAAAAAAGGAAGCTACTTTTTTGGTTATGAATGAAATAAAGTTGCCTTGAAGAAATGCATTAAAACCAGATACATTTTCCTGTTGTGAATCGTTAGTCAGAATACGTGGATGGATGCGAATATTTATATATAATAGTAACAAACATTCATTGTTAGAAAAAATACGAGGAAAACTAGATGAACAGGAACTGCAAGACACAGAAGAAGAAATAATAAGATCCGATCAAAAGAAATATTTCTCCGAAGAGATTCGAAAGTTAACGGCGATATCGCAAAAGGAAATTAACAATGAAATATCAAGAATGAAACCTATGCTTGACACTACTGGTTTGTTAAGAAGTAACAGTCGAATAACCCTGCAAGAAAACTTCCCTTGGAAAACTAGGTTTCCAATTACATTAGCTTGCGAAAGCTGAGTTACGAACTTAATTGTGGGTTCGTATCATAATCATAGAAAGCATTCAACATTTGATGTTGTTAATCAATTATTTTATGATATGAGCCAAAAATACTGTCTAACCAAATTTTGGCTTGCTATACGATATTATGAAATTAATTGCAACATGTGTTGTCGACAAAAAGCTAAACCAGTCCAAACCATAATGGCGCTTTACCGAAAGTTAGATTGCAAGCAGGTTTACGGGCATTTTTGGCAGTGGGCATTGATTTTACTGGGCCTTTCTTAACATCTCAAGGAAGAAGAAAGGTCGTAGAAAAACGGTATCTCTATGTATTCACTTGTCTGAATACTAGAGCGGTCCATTTAGAAATGGCATTTTGATACGGATAGTTTTATTCGCGCACTCCAAAGATTTATAGGTCGTCGAGGTAGACTAGGGACGATTATAACAAATAATGGAAGCAATTTTGGAGCTAATAAAAAATTCTGGAAATTGATGTGGTGAATTATTCTTTATCTCGAGAAATAATAAAACACGGAATCAATTGGATATTTAATCCAGCCGGTACTCAACATTTTGGAGGAGTTTACGAAGCGATTGTAAAATCTGTAAAAAGGGTGATTTAAAAAGTGTTAAAAAATACAAAAATAAATGATGAAGAGTTGATGACAATACTTATCGAAGTGAAGGAATTATTGAATTCAAGACCTTTGACGTATCAAATTGAAGATTTAAGAGATGATTTACCAATAACTCCAAAACATTTTATGGATGCAGGATATGAGCGAGAGCACGATGAAACTACGCTTACCGGAACGACTAACAGCCACCTCAGTGCATGATGATGGATAATCCAAGACTTAAATAACTAATATTGGCCAAGATGGTTTCAAAAATATGTAGCAACTCTAAAAAATCAAAATAAATGGCACAATACAAAAGAGAGATTAAAAGAAGGTGATATAGTCATAATGTTAGACAAAGATGTCAATCGTGGAATGATACCTTTAGCAAAAGTATTGAAATGCTATAAAGGTCCTGATAATGAAATACGTATAGTCAAAGTGCAATGTCAGGGAAAAGATTTAATGAGATCTGTACAACGTTTATGCCCATTTATTTCAGAAATAAACCCAGAGAGTTAGTGGATTGAAGCCGGGTTTGTTCAAGGAGGGGGGAATTGTTCTTGCTGTGATTACCTTTTGACCCTTACTTGAACCCAATTTAAATTAAAATATTAAATAAATTAAAATTAAATAAAGTAAAAATTTTAATTAAATATATAATAAGTAATTAAAGTAAAATAGACAAGTAATTAAATTAAATAAATTATTAAATAAAGTAAATAAATTAAATTAAAATCAAATATATATATATATGCTGAAAATTGAATTTTTTACTCTCGTCATTCGTATGATTTTTTATCAATTACCGATTCTTCATGAATCGGTGATGGACACCTTTTTTCAATACCGACTTTATGGCCAATATCACCAACGGACTTTTCACAAAATTATTCACAAATTTATTTACTCGGTTTACTGGTTGTGGTTATTGGAGATTAAAAGTTTTAAAAATTGAATTTTTGATGAATTGAGATCGCATGATTTTCTATGTGTTTTTTGTTTCTTATTTGAATAATCCATTCGAAATTGATTCCCGAAATTTGTGCATGTTTGAGTGTGTGTGGAGAATCGTCATGGGAGAGGAGGATCGATGCGCGTATGTGTGAGTGAATTGATTGGGTATTTTTGTGTTGGTGTAATGTGTAAAAAAATAAATATCAAATGTTAAAAGAAAAATAAAATCGTTGTCTAAAACCAATTAATGTTAATTGTTTTCAAAAAATAAAACTTTGCAAATCTTCGAATTTCGTTTTGATGATTAATAAATTCAAAATGAATTGCAAATATTGTATTCTCTTGACTTATTGCGAAAAAGAAAACCTGCTGATCGTTATCAATTTATTCGATAAATTCTTAACTGAAAATAAAATTACCTATGAATTAATTATCGTCGATGATAACAGTTCCGATGGAACAAATGATGCTACGATTAATTTGCAGAAAATATGAAGTCCATAGGAGTTACTGTTGATCTCTAAAAACGGATGGGGGCTCTGAGTCTGCAAAAATGTTGTTAAGAGAGGGGAACACGACAGTTGCTAAGGAACCAGGAACCAATAAGAAACGTTTCTATGGTTATCGGAACCGTTGCTAAGGGGATCGCGATCGTTTCTAGGGTACCGGGAACCAATCAGAAGTGTTGTCAAGTGAACCGCAACCGTTGCTATGGTAACCGCGATCGTTGCTATTGTAGCAACGACTGTTGCTATGGTAACCGTTGCTATGGCAACGGGTAACCCCCGGGGGGCTGGTAACGAAATCTCATTTTCCCCCTACTATCGTATACAACCAACATTTCTTACCATATATTCTACACACTAGGATGGGTGACACTTGAAGACTTTACTGTGATATTTAGCATGAACTTACTCTTATAAAATCAAGACTAGTCTTCATCGATAAATATTTACAATATGTAATCGCAATATTGGATTACAAAATAAACTATAAAATTTAAGTTAAATTACACATTCTCATACGAAGCTTATTGAGTCTTTACAACATAATAAGTAATAAGTTTAGACTGCCTTAAATAAGAGTTTTTTAGACTGTTCAGCTTGATTGTGGATTCAAAATTGTCCCTCAAAATGGTAATGAAAACTAATCTTCAGAATAGTCTTGTGAATGTAAGTCATATTTTTCCCAATGAGAAATTATTCATCTTTCTTATAACTACTCTAATATAATTATTTAACTTAATATTAATTCTTAATTAATTAATTTTTAACCTGTTTTTATATTATCTGAACGTGTAAAACACCGCATTTCACTCAAAGTCAACGTTTTTAAAATATAGAAATTTATAACTACAATACTTCACTTTAGAACTTCTTGTGGACATAGCCATTTATCGAGCTTTTCAATCAGAGTTGATTTTTTTGTGTCTTTTTACGTTGTTTGAAGATCGTGTAACGATTTTGATTGGAATACAAAAGTATCTACAAGGGAAGATTAAAAGATTGTTAATTTGTAAACTTTTCTAGTCATATATTTATGTGCAAAATCTGTTTTTGATAATAAATTCTAAATTTTTAAATACAATTGTAAAAAGTAAAAAACGCTTAAAATAGAAAACAACTATATAAACGATGAAATGTCATCCGAGAAGATAGGAAAGAAACTGATTATCAAAAATAATGTAAACGAAGGCGGCTAAAATAAAAAACAAAAAATAACATCTAGAAATCGAAGGTTCTATTTGAAATTAAATATTTTAAAAGCGGATTAAAAGCAATAAATTATCCTCGTACATTATCTTATCTCTCGAGTAACTACATTATTTTTTTAAACCAGATTGAAGAGTTCTTATACTCAAAAAATTCAACAAATACTCTTATGAAAACCTCATAACCAAGAAGAGATGAAAAACTAACAATTTTTTTCTTTAAGAATAAAATTTGTTTCATTGTGTTATTTTAATACTTCAATGTTGTCATATTTTGTCAAGTAAAGCCTACTATTCAGCTTATTCTCTTTGTAATTTATATAATCAAATATAATGTTCCAGTTTATTTTATTTTAAGATTTTCATTTTCAATCTTGAGATAGACTGGAACATCATGTAACTCATTTTGTCACCTTAGACACTACTTTAGTTTGTATAAATACAATTTTATTAAATAAAAAAGACTTTTAAATCTATTCTGAAAGAACTCAACAAACATAGTATGTTTTAAGCCTTCATAAACGACCCACAATTTTTTCTCGTGCTGATCGATATACTCAAGTTTTCCTTTTGTTTTTCCGTGCAGTAATATCAATGCTTGTCCTGTTACAAAATATTTAAATAAACCTTTCAACAATTGCTGCATATATGTATATATTAATTATGATTGAGATGTTCAGTTTATGTCTGATGAAATCCCAAACTCTTAAAATCAATTTGAAAATGAAAACTTTAAGTGGTATATGGACACTATATGGATAATGGTTGACTCTGAAATAACGAAATCTACTTCGTATTCCATCAAGAAATAGTTCTTTAACTACATGGTTAACTTCTCAAATGCCTGTGATATTAATACCCCGTGTTTGACACTGTAAATCTAAACCTTTGATTGCTGAGATTAGTCTAGTTCAGGGGTCGGCAACCTGCGACTCGCGAGCCTCATGTGGCTCTTTCGATGTAAAGTTGCGGCTCTCCAGTTCCATACAAATAAATGAAATATTTTATTATTCTAACAGAAACATGTTTTGTGCTAAAAATTTTGTATGTTTTTATATGAATATAGTATTTCTCGAAGTCATTTATTATATATATATATATATATATATATATATATATTAATATATTAATATATTATTAAAACAAAATTATTTAGTGGCTCCTTAAAATCTGAAAATTTTGTAAATTGTAACTTTTGGCTCTTCCGTCTTCAAAGCTTGCCGACCTCTGGTCTAGTTCTCTTGACTGTTAAATATGTAATGCTTCACGATCAAGTCCCAAAGCCTAGAGTTAATTAACTAATTAACTAAAAACCTCTTTTTTCTCATGATCTCAGAGAAGCACTGTAAAAATCTAAGGAGACATTAGTGTTTCTAAATATGCTATTTTATTTAGTTTCTTCACAGACTTCAAAGAACTGTCAACCATTTGTCCGACAAAACCACTAAAGCTTTACATCACGTTGTTTCTCTTTCATTCTTCCCTGCTTCATGTAAACTTTTGCGTGGATGAACGTTGTGTTATTTTATTAATTCCATGTTTACATATTTGCCAAGTCAAGCCCACTGTTTAGCTTATTCTCTTTATTTTGCATTCATTACGTTTCATCAAGTTTTAATTTTAAAATATTATTTCTTTATATTTTGGTTAAATATTGCTAAATAATAGTGATAATTTCGATTTATGTTCGTATATAATAATTATTGGTCAAAACAGATAATTTTAAAATATATCAGTTTTCTTTGCTTTACTTTGTAACATCTCTGTTTATTTATCTAAAAGAATGTCAACAATTGTCTGAACGCATAACATTTATTATTGATAAATGCAATTATTATTGAGGAATTTATAATTGAATAATTATAAAGATTCACGACTTTAAATATTTAGTAGCTTTATTACATTTAAAAAGGTAAAAACTCGTTTGAATAAAAGTTAAAACTTAAAATATATAATTTACATTATATAATTAGAAAGTTTCAACAATAAACTTTACCCATGGGCCAAATAAAAAAAGTCACCTATCTGATGAGGAGCGATTAATTTTGGAGTTTATTAATTTTTTTAAACAGAAATATAATACAAGCTTTAAATTTTAAAAATAATATTTTAAAAGCAAATTAAAACCATAAAATATTTTTGTTAAATTAAAAAAAATAATTTCAAAAATAACAAAAAAACAAAATTTTTTAAGAATGAATTAAAATTATTGTATATTAAATATTTAAAAAAAATATAGTTATTATTAAAAAAGAAATGATTAGCAGTTTTGATTAAATATTCTATTTTTCATGTATGTTTTGAAATAAAGCTTTTAGCAAATAATCGTATTTAATTAATCGTAATTACAAGCTATCAGGGCAAAATGATGACCCATCTGAAAATTGAATTGGAATATGTAGACAAATTTGATAGAAGCAGTAGTTTCAAAATTTGGCATATGAAAATCTAGAAGATTACCGATGTCCTAATTATAAAGTTGAATGAGAAGAATTAGATCACTTTTGTTGAAGTCTCAAATCTTGAACAATGTTTTCGGTTGACTATGTGACCAGCGAATAGAAGGAAAAACTATCAAAATTTAATATTTCTTAAGGGAAAATCTTTCTATCCTGGATCAAAGATTTTCATGGTTGATTTTTAATTAAAGTGGAATATAGATCTTAAGCGGGTTAATGACTTACCATGAACCGAAACGGTCGCATAAAGTCTAATGTAATTGGTGATATAAGGGTGCTTATTGTAGGGTTCAATTTCAACGATTTCAGGACACAGTGGGAAACTAATAATATATCCGTTTCTGTTAAGGTTCTCAACTCTTTCGTGATAGGAATAGTGATTAAACACCGGAGAATCATTGTTTTAGTCCCAAAACGCAACGAAATTCCAATAATTTGTTATAAATGTCAAAGCATAGTTAAATAGCAATATATTGCAAGTCGGGAATCGGATAGGGTAATTTATAGGGCAACTTTTCTTCCTTCAATCGTACAGACTTGCGGACGCTTAATGTTGTGATTAACAACGGGTTCGTTACTGTGTTGATAGATTAGATTAATTTGAATATGCTTTTATTAAAATTGTTTTTTCAAGGAAAACATGCTAATTTTTGGGGTGAGCGAATTATTTTGACAAATATAATTGATATTTGTTTTGGTTCTAATCATGTGCAGTAAGGCAAACAGATTACAAAGTTCAGTCGGTGAATTTTTATTTACATTAATTTTGCATACTGACAGACTTGAACGTTATAAGTAGAATGAGCTGTGTGAAAATCAGGGATATGATTATCCATTTGGTGAACAAAGAAACGAGGAAGTCAAAATTTTTTTATTTTACTGCAGCAAATGAATCTCTTGTTGGCATACGAAACACGATAATAATATCCAGTTTAAGCATGACTGTGAAATCAAGGGAATTTGAAGACGAAACACCAAGTAAATTACCAAAAAGACTTTTTCAAGTAAGCAAAATCGAAGAATTATTTGCTCTGATTGCTCACGAAGCATAACGAGTTATAATTGTAAGTGAATTTTTAAAAATCTTTTCTTTCATAGTTCATGAGTGAGTTACAATTTCCTGAGTTTGCCGTTGTTGAAAGTTTGAATCTATTGAGCTTGATTTCATTTTTCTTCTGTGAAATGATTTTTGTAAGTATCTGAGAATTTTCGTGAACTATTTGACGATTGCAATTTTGTAAGAAATTATAGCGAGATTCTTACTTTGAATTTTTTGGAGCACGTTTTCCATATATTTTAAAATTTATACAACTTCTTCCAATTAATTTGTCGAACTGAATTTTCAATTTAATGCTTCCAAAATCTTTTTTATTAACTATATTTAAAGTATTAATTAAATGTTATAAATTGTAATTAATAATTAATTCATTTGTTTTAATCGGTTGTTTACCGAAACAGAGTTTGATTTAAATAAATACTTCTGCAGTATAGTTATTTTTCTTCTAATTTAGACAACAAGATATCGCGGCATGTGCAGTATCAAATTTACGGACGCAGTCCGCACGTTTGATGGAATTGGAGATTTCGGCACGTGGTGTCGGAAATTTGAAGCATCGGCATCAATCTGTGGAGTCGACAAATTAGGAGCGATCCCGCTTCTTTTGGAGGGCCGCGCGTTCGAGCTATATGCCGGGCTGCCATTACAAGAACAAGAAAATTACGATGCGATCAAGGCGGCATTATCAGTGGCATTCGGACCGGACCCAAGAGCTGCTTATGAAGAATTCTGAAATCGAAAGCTTCGATAAGGCGAATCAATTGATGAGTTTGTGGCGGCGCTTCGGAGGCTCGCGGCATTCATATGCCAAGGGGAAGATCCTCAAGAACATTTTATTAAACAAGCTTTTTTAGCAGGGCTCTTAATGGATACAGCCCGCCGTATCACATCGGAGG
>MQRK01021822.1:0-11718 GCA_001938485.1 Girardia tigrina | reverse complement strand
ATCAGTAAAATAAACTAAATAAATTTTACTATTTATCTATCAAACATTAAATCATTTATAAATAGAAATTTCGTTAATAAATATTTCATTTATAATTGCATTTCTTGTTTAATTTGAAATAAGTTTTCAAAATCAATTATTCTGAGATTAAATAATAAATTTTAGTTAATGTTTCTTTTCACAATTAATCATTTTGAAAGCCACAATTATTTCTTGAAAATTTCATTTATAATTCACTGAAGATAATCTTAAATAGATAACAATTTATTTTAAATCGAAAACTGCTTTAGTCATTGGAACTTGAGAATCTGATAAATATTTATAACGTCAAATCTCAAGAACGCTTGATCAAAGTAATAAGTATAGCCATAACAAAGCTGAAAATGGGTCTCATGATATGATAAATAGTTCTATATTCATCTCTATTTACTTTAATTTACTGATTGAAGTAAAAATAAATATTGATTAAAGAAACTCCCAATTTCTTTAACAATAAAAATTTTGTTTTTAATATTTTTTTTATTTCTTATATATCAGATCTTTAGATCCTAAAATTAAAGTGTAAACGGGTCTCTCGAAAACCTTATTGATTGTGTTTATGCGACACAATTATTCGCCTATTACACAATCAGTACTTGTTTATATAAGCAGATTTAATTCGTATATCTTAAACTGACGTTTTTAACAAAATAAAAGAAAAAATGTACAGAAAAAGAATTTTAATTATGAATTATAATAGAATATAGAAATGACAAAGGATTGTGATAAAAGTAGATGAAATAGGTCACGTAATAATTGTTTTCTATCTCGGTATTCTCTTAAAACAAAACATAAGACAATAGGAGAATCATTTTTAAAGTGGAAAAATAACGTTAAATGATGAAACAGTAATATTGGAAGTGCCAAAAATTATTTCCCGTGTTTTAAATTTTGATGACTTAAGTGAATGACAGTGTGAGGAATGTTTTGAATTGTTTGTTGTTTTATATTTTCAATGTTGTATATTGATTCGGATTGTGTTTCTCCTACCGAGATGGCTGATTGATATTTTCTTTGATTTCTACTAATTGAAAATAATTTAATTTTAAAGTAAAAAGACTTAAAATATTTTTTAAATGTAATATTTACTTTTTAATGTAATTAATACTTTGAATATATTAATTTTATTGATACTTTTTTAAATGTTTAGATTTAATGTTAACCAATAATTCTTCATAATTAATTAATAATAATTGTTTGAAAAATCATATTGATGTTGTTAATAGACAGAAAAAGCTATTTACATAATACATTCTATTTATTAATTATTAACTTGAAAATGGTGTATAGGAACTTTTGTAATTTTTTTTTTAATTTCAAAAAAAAGAATTAATCACTAAAATTGAATAAATTTCGATATATAAATATGTAAATAAGCTATAATTTTATTGATTAAATAGATATTCATAATCAAACAATACAGGAAAACAGTTATTCTAAATGATTAATTGTACAGATTTATACGCCGGTGAAAGATTTATAACGCTGATAAATTTGATGAATTTTTAAATAGACATTTAATATTTTACTATATGAATTTTTAATATCATTTGATTTTTGCTATTATATTGTAGTCAAATTCTTGACATTTGAAAATTATTTTGTATTATCAAATTTTTTTTGATAACAATAATAATAATAACTCATTAAACAAATTATTGACACAAAATTTTATTTTGTTGAAAAATGGAAGTTTTTTTTGTATATTTTATTGATAGATAATATTTTTATATTAAAATTAAAAGGTAAAATAATTAAAAATTTAATATAATAAAAAAATATCCTAGGGTTCCTTACTTTTTTTTAAATAGCACCTTCATCTACACTGCTAAGAATACCAGCTACCCCCCTTGACCGATATAAATGAAAACAATTTTTAAAAATAATGTTTATTCATGCAAATAAATATATATCAAATAAATATGAATATTGTCAAATTAATTTTAATGAGGAGTCTGCTCCTGCTTTTTATCTACCAGATATGAAATCCTGGGCATAGTTATAGACAATACTAAACGCATATCATGTTTTGTTTCCAGTTTGTTTCTTGCTTTAGTTTTTTATATTCAGATAAATATGTGCAATATAAAATGTCCAAGAGAAACATTTTTCGTGCTTTTTTTTCTTAGACATATAATTGCAATTTTGTTTAATGAAGCGGTAAAAAATTATGAATTTTTAAGTTCTTAAATTTTAGGTACATCTTACACCTCTTTCTTTACCTAAACCGAAAGAGTACTTCATAGATTAAAAAAAACTGATATATCTAAGTAATTTAAAATAAATGGATCTACAAATAAATTAAAGTTATTTTGTTAGAATTATCATTTATTATCGATAAATATTCGATAATTATATCTATAAATATTTATTGTACAGTATTATTTTAAATGATATTTATTGATTTGAAAATAACAAATCGCTTTCTATTTCTCTTTTTTTCAGCGATTATTACAAAATAATACGAAAAAAAACTATGATAAAAATAATAAATTAGAATAATGTTTATTTAAAAATTTGTAGCAATAATATTTGATTAGTATCACATTGATGAAAAAAACTAATAAAAACAACATCAACAACAAAACTCATTCAGCAGCAATACTATGATTATTATTAAAGAAAATAAGTTTCTAACTGAAAGGAGTTTATGTCAATTTCATTTATCTATATTATTAGTAATAGATAAGAAAAATAGTTGAGACACAGACAGCTAATCTGATGGTGAGCCTCACTGACAATTATAGTAGTTTAGTTTTAATTTTATATTTATGTACATTTACAAATGTTATGATTATTATTCTTTTTCAAATTTATGAAATTTGAATAAAAAAGAACGTAAATGAGCATTACTTAAGAATAATTTAAATTCGATTTAATTAAATAAATTTTGAAAATTTGAATATACTAACCAATAATCAAACTAAATTAAACTTAATTTAAAAAAAAAACAATTATTTAATAATACCTTATTAATAACAATAAAGTTAATAAAAATTTAATTAATAAAATAGAAAAATATTCATATTTTTTTAAAAAAAATTAACTTCTATCATAATATACATTTTTGCTAATTTTTATCAAGTAAATAAATTAGAAATAATAAAATAATAATAATTTATTAATAATTTTTTAAAAATATTTTTATTATATATTATATGCAGGAAAGATTAAGATTTTCAGTTGATCAAAGAACAAATTAATATATTCATATCTGTTAGAAGCAATTTCATTGGTCGATATAATATTTGACCTACTTACAAAAAATTTTATAAATATTTATTTATTTTGAAAAAATTCACATAATAATTGTTTAACGCAAATATTTTATTGATAATATTTAAATAGATCATAATTAATGAAATCAAATTCAAAATATTAAAAAAAAACTAAAAATCTATATAGCGCAAATACCCAGCTGAGTAAAGTAGGTCAGTTAAGGCAAATAACTGTCACAATTAGTAGATTAACTAATATTGGCCTTCCATCTTTTTAAATTATCTTAATTTTCCGAATGAAAATTATTATTCAAATTGGATTTTATTTCAAATCTGTGATTCAAAAACAAACAAACTAAACCAAAACTACAAAAACATTTTTCTTGTACAATCGTCTTTAGTAAATATTAAAAAAAAACAGAAAACAAAAACAACGAAATTTCTCTTTAGAATGACTTCAATTTTAAAATCCGAATCGAATAGTAGTAATAATAAGAATGGAATTATTTTGAAAGAATCGACGAAAAAATTTGTGGAAGCGACTTCGACATCGGGTTGCGATTCGGAAATGTCGGAAATCACTTCATCGATACCGAATTCTCTTTCGTCGACAATCGGAACGAGTTGTGACAATCAAAACGCAATGAAAAACGATCTGAAAGAATTCGATGATGGGAAATTGGTGATTGATATTTCCGATAATTCGAAGATCAATAATTCCCACGAAATCACATTTGAAATCGAAGATATTATTGATGGATTTTCGATATTTTCATTTGTCACCGACGAAGATTTGATGGTAATATTTGTTGATTATATTACGATACAAAGTTGTTTTTGTTGATTTAAAAAGTAAATATAATTAATATAATTTTGAATAAAAAATTTCTTTTCATTCATTTTGGAAAATTTTGTAATCATAAAATCGTAACAGAAATTAACAAAAATTTATTTTCCTAATAATAATTTTATGGTGGAAAATTTGAATTATTTAATTGATACAAATGAATTTAAAGTGAATTTTTTATTATTAATGTTACAATGTAACCTAGACAGATGAAAGGGTTCTATCGCATTAAACAGAGGCCTCTATAAATGATGAAGAATATTTTTAGTTATTTTAATAATATTATTAATAATTTTCGTGAACTTGATGATGAAAAAAACATTCTACAATATTTATAGTGGCCTCCGTTTAAAGCAGAAGTCCCGATCAAAGTGTCGTTATGTCGAGGTATTTTATATAATGAATCTTCATAGTAATACGTAAAATACAAATTATTATTACATACTTGTAAAATGTCAGATCAACAATAAAATAAAATTGTAATTGAAGCGTAATGAAGATATTGTTTTTAAAAATTTGCTTCTTTACCTTTGATGAATTGTCAATGATTATTTCATATATTTTTTTGTAACCAAACTTACTAAGAACCTTTGTATTGACAAATAGTGATAATTCAGGGTCCATTAAATTTCACTGCTATCCTTATCCTTATAATTTCCTCAATCGATTTATGTTGTTATATATATATCTATTTCAATATATTCATTCATTTCAATTGAGTTATCAATTTCATTCACATATTTAGGTTCTTTCAAAATTGAATAAAAGTTCCTCACTTTCGATAATTTTTGGTTCTTCATGTAATTCGAGATTTCTAATAAATTTCTAAGAAACACTATTTAATTGTTTCTTTGGTCCTAGAATCACAATCTTTCAATATAATGTATTAATAAATGTTATAGTAAATGGTTCTTTGATATCAATTAAATTTATTATTTTACATAGATGTTCATTAATTTGGTATTACGCTTTGATCAATTGGTTGTGTTTCTGTGGTCATGTTTGGTAAAAAGAATTTTATATTTTGTCCTAGGGAATACTATGGGAATGTACAGTGTAGTTATCCAGAAATAAAAATTGTCTTATATTTAAATTCAGCTCGTTATCCTAATCCTTAAGCCAATTTTACAATATATTTGCCAGCATCCAAACCTTAGTTCTAGGCATATTAGCTTTTTGTTATCTAGCTTTCAATTCTGTTTATAAAAAATCTGCATTTTCAAATATCTTCAAAATCTTCTTTTTTCCAGATAAAGATTAAATGATAGAGTTTGATTTCTTCGGTGTTTTTTTCTTAAAAAGAATGTTAATTAATGAAATAAGTTTTATTAATTTCGAATAATTATTATTTTTTGAATAAAATATGAAGTAATGATTGTTTTTTTTATTTTGGGGAAATTAATATTATAAATTGTTACAGAAATTACATATTAAATTTTTGAATAATACTTAGTTTTCTTTGGGAAAATTTGAATTTGTATTATGATTTAATTTTGGAAATTAATACAAAAAACTGCTTTAGACGAGGTAGTGCGAGTTTTCCATACACGGCACAATTCGAATAACTTATTGAGAATAATCAATCGTGATACTTAGTTCAGTGATTTTGTAAAGCCTTGTCGTAGAAAGATTTTAAGTGCTATGTGAGAAAGTACAGTTGAATATATCTCTATTTGTTAAGTTTTCGACCCATAATACTTATACTTCTCTCAGGATCACTTCTTGGTCAGTCACGTCGGTTTTACCAACAGTCGCTCATCATATACGTGTGCGTTCAAAAAATCTGTCATTCTGTTTTCTGATCTAGTGTTTACTGTTCCCTTTTGGTGATAGTCCAACATATGTCGTGGTAACCATCTTTCCGATTCGTAACTTATATGGCGGTTCTCTATTGGGCTATATTAAGATCCTCAGTCTCTCTGGCGCTGAGAATTGAATTACTTTAATAAATAAATGAATATAACTGTAATAAAAATTGAATATTAAAGATAATTAAATACACTTTGTGTATTTATAAAAAAAAATCGATTTTTGTTAGAACAAAGATAAAGATTGTTTTGAAATGATAAACTGTTCACAGTAAAAATTTATTGATTAAAAATATTATCCATAATACTATTCTGAGTATAAATCATAAAACCTTTTTCTATAATTGAGTACTAGTTTTGTAAGATAACTTTCTAAATGGCCTGATGATCAATACCACAGTAGAGATTAGAGGCCATAATTGAAGAAACAAGTAGTGTTTCTGAAAAATCGTATTTGGAGAAAACCCGAAATAGTAAACATTCAAAATTATTTAAATGAATTATGATAATGTAATATCTGCTGTTTCAAATGATAAGTTTTCTATTCAAATAAAAGAGTTTAAATTCACAGTTTGACCAATATTTATGTGAATATCTATCAATAATACACCTCAACCCATTAATTAACATTCGAAATTGACGAAAAGGAAGCGCTTTAATATCTAAAATACAAATTGGAATTATTAACTAATAATATTCTATTTATTAAAACTTAATTTTTATTATAATACCATGTCTCGTAGTCATACCTTTTTTTTAAATGTTTCAATTAACTTATTTATTTATAAAGTTATATCTAACAAATATGGATGTGTACCTACAGAGATTACATAATTTAGGTCAAATTACGTTAATCAAAATTTTGGGACAAATGAAGTCATCAGAAAGAATATTTTATATTGATTACAAACATCTAATTTTTATTATAAGGAAGTGGTTCTAGAGTTATAAAAGTTTTAAAAATAACGTAATATTTTGAAACAATAAATATATATATATATATATATATATATATATTCTTGATAAGAAAATGTTTTGAATGAATAATTATAAAAAATGGTTTTAAAGAAACTCACACCATAAGTAATCACATATTCATATGTACCTATACAAATTTTTTCTGTGACTCTTCATTTATCTCGAAATTCTGTGGTATGTTATTTTACCTAAACTACGAAATTTTAATATGGTCATAAACTTCGATCTTTATTTTTATATTTCTAAATGCTTATCTTGACGAGTTGATTCCAGATAAAGCAATTGGAAAAAATCTGTAAATCATCAAACCTTTACTCTTCGACTTAAATGCGGTAAATAAGCAGTTCGACAAATATGTGATAATACAAAGGTTTTAGTCACAACAAAGTTGAATTAATGTGTTTCAATTCGATGATTAAATAGAACGGATGTCTAATTTTTATTTTTAAAATATTCTTATTTACTAAATATTTTGGTAAGAGAAAAATTCCTAAATAGGAATCTATTGATTAGGACAATGATGTTAGAAGGATCTATGAAGGTCTATATTATTTGGAAAAATGATATTTCGCAGTGAAAATTTAAATTTGAATCATAAATAATGAAACAATAATTTTAAAACAATAATATTTATTGTTTTTGTTTTGTGCTTTCAATTCTGTTTATAAACAATCTGTATTTTTACATTTAATTGATTTTCAATATCTTCATTTGTTCTACATAAAATATTAACACGAAACATGTATTGGAAATTTAAATATTGTGTTTATTTGATTAAAATTAATTTGGAATATTAAATTTTTAAAATGAAAATTAATATTCTTTTCTGTTTTTTTTCTAATTTTACGTGTTTATACAAAAAACAGTATTGAAATAGCGTGCTAATAGAAAGCAGAGAATTAGAAAATTTTATGAATAATAAATTAAAATTTAATACTATTTTAATTGATGGCTCCATTGAATTTAATTAATTAAAATGTGACTGTTTTTGTTTGTAAATAATTGATAAAATTCTATAGTTTTTTTTCTAAATTAAAAAACATAATAGTAGCTTTATTTTAATGTGGAAATATGTTATCAAAGAAACATCAAGTCGTTATTATTTATTTTTCTTTTAAATTTTCTATTCATTTATACTTTTTATTCATACAAAATTCATTAGTTAGTTTTTTTTGTTTTTCTCTGATACATTTATTTTGAACAATAATTTTTTTACGATATTTCAAACAAAAATTCTTCCAATGCTTTTTAAAAATAATTTAATACGTGTTGTATTCACCTTCAAACATTGAGATGTCAATTTTTATATCCAATATATATTTCAACATTCAAATGACTTATCAATTTTTGAATTAAATTTTATATAATAAGCTTCAATATGGATAATTTTTTTTATTAAAAAAAGTCATCTATTAAAAAAATATATTTCAAGACAATATATTTCGACAGATCAACCGTCATCTGCAGATTAATGATTAATAATTTAATTCACCTGTAAATAAATGCAAAAATATTGATTACATAACCAATTGCATTTTTAATCCTTAAAAAAACTAGAAGCTAACTTTGATGATAACATTGAACTCGATCAGTTTGCTTATACCACTCATTATTGTAAATAAAATGAACATTTAATGTTGAAAAACTTACTAATTTATGAAATCAAACCTCATCAATAACATGATGCGTGATTTATTATTTTTCTAGAGATCACAACACAAATTCAAAGTTTCAACCAAAGAAACATTTGTAAATAAACTTGATATATCAAACTAAATCATAAATTCTCCTTCACTCTGCATTAATAAGAAATGAAATCAGCAAATTCAAAACTATCACGACACATAAATTCAGATTATATCAAAGGTTTTTATTTTAAATCTGGATATTTTTCTACCATATATGGAGAAGTTCTAATCATCGATGAAACGGGTCTTAAAGGTAATCCATTTTTAAGCACATTCGGAAGTCCGAATAATTTTGCTGGTTGAGAACCTATTGGATGCAAACTTTTTAGAAGATTATCGCATTTTCCATATCAAATTTACTTACTTTAATATTTTTCTTAGATAAACATTTTAAAATAAAAACCTGTATTGTTTGTTTAGTATTTTTATATACATAATCTGAAGTGTTTTTATTCAAAACATGCTTAAAATATCCGAAACCAAAGCTATGAAAATAATAAATATTACATAAATAATAGCCATACATTGCTTCGATCTTTAATTGAAATTTTAATTTATCAAATTTTGATTTTATTGAATGTTTTAAGTCCATATTTTAATATATCGATCTCATCCTCAGATAAATTTACAATACTCAAAATTATAATTGTATTTTTAACGTCAAATTTAAAAACTTAAATTAATTTTCTTAAATTATTTAATTTCTTATTCTGTAAATCTAATTGACTTTATTTAAATTATTAGAATTTATGATAGTTGTGATAACTCTAAAACAAAAATTAACACCTGCATCATATAACGTGAATCAAATTATTGTCAGCTCCTTCGCAATGTTTCTCCCTCTTTTCTATTTCTCCATCAGTCTTCTAAGCATCCTTTTGTGGATCATTCTGATATCTTCTCTTTGTAGATATTCGTTGAGTTTGATTTGAAAATAAAATTCAGAATTATCTTCTCAACACATGTTTGAAGGAAGCAGATATCAAATTTCTTCCTTTTCAATGCAAAACATTGGAAAAAATGTGAATGTGAGGAATACTTTAAATTTTGTATGTTGAAATTGGTTTGTTGAATTTTGTATGTTGAGTTTAGTATTTGGAAATGTGTTTCTCCCACCCAGGTGGAAAATTGATATTTTATATGTTCACAATAAAT
The DNA here is from genome assembly GCA_001938485.1 of Girardia tigrina. Classification (NCBI taxonomy): domain Eukaryota; kingdom Metazoa; phylum Platyhelminthes; order Tricladida; family Dugesiidae; genus Girardia; species Girardia tigrina. The sequence continues at coordinate 1,985 of MQRK01021822.1, read as the reverse complement.
AATTATTGGAGTATAATTTGAATTTTAAAGTACAACATAAGATTTAAAAAAACTTTAAAATATTAAATCAATTCAAATTTTCATATTAAAATTTAAATAAAGTAAATAGTTTTAACTAAGTTTTGAATTAAATAAATGTTCTTTACGCAAAATAATTTTTTAAATAAAATTATTACTAAAATTACAAAATTTGAACTTTAAAAATAAAATATGAAAATAATGAACAATTTGTTCGAATAGTTGTTTATTAAAAAACATTACTAAAAGTTATCAATTTAGAACGATGTCGAATTACGAAAGTTTTGCTGAGAGTTGTCTGAAAGACAATTTTGACTGTATTGAAAATAAATGTTCGAAAACCCATGTTGGTGTTCTTAATAGTGATATTGATACATTTTCAAGATTCTGTAAGAATTTTGATAGTTTTTTATGAGAGTGTCGTATGAAGAACTGTTAATTAGGTCGTGTTGCCCTAAAATCAATGTTGAATAGAAATTCTTGACGAGCTTATTGAGAATTTTTAATTAGGGTGATTTCATGCAATCGATTGCACAATCATTAGTTTTGCATTTATACAGACAATCCATTTGTAATTTGCCAATTTCCGCGATTTGAAAAAAGTGGTAAATTATAGAGGTATTATTGGTTATATAATATATAGATAATTGTTTGGAACAAGTATAATTTTTATATATTATGGTGTATATGCCAGTTTGTGAAATGGACATTTATATAAAATTGATATCATCTTTATTTTTAACTTACTAATGTATTAAAATAGTACAAAAAACGAAGAAATCCAAATAATCTTTATTTTAAAAATAAATAAGATTTATTTAAAATTATCAGTTAATTTTTTTGATTTTTTTCGACTTTTTTTCGTCAAATGAATTTTTTTCTATGCAAAGAAGATATGGTATATTTGGGAGGGTGGTAAATAAAGAGATTGTATAAAGGTGAATTAAATTATTAACCAATGACCTGAAGATGACGTTGATCCGTCATAATATATTGTCTTTAAATATATTTTTAAGTGACTAAAATTTAGTTTTTGTTTAAATCACAAATTTTAGTTCTCTTGTTATAAATTTTAAATTGATAGCTCGATTTTTCAAGATAAACGAAATATTTATATCAAATAGATGTAAAAAATAGATTATCATAAGAACATTTTGTTTGCAATTTTTTTTCTTAATTTAAAAGTAAAATTTTAGTTCCTTTCATAACTAAAAAATAACTATTCTTATTACAATGATTATTTGTTGATAAATCTCAAAAAGAATAATTTCAATTCGATGATTAAAAGGAACGAATATCTTATTTATTTGTAAAATATTTTTATTTACCAAAGAAATTTTCCTGAAATGAGTAGCGGTAATATTTTGAAATAAGTTTTAGAAAAAAATTTCTATTTGTCTCTTATTTTTACACATGAATTTATAAGTCTTAAATGTATGTTGAAAATTACAACTCAATTTCCAACCCTTAATAAATATAATCTAAAAATTGGCATAAATATTTGCAATAATCATTTGATATATCCTTATTTGTCTAAGTAACACCTGTTAAACTTTCTACAATTGCAAATATAATCCTCCCATAGGTTTAAGGGACAAATATATAATATAGAAAAGCAACCCTCATAAGGGAATGGTTGTCACCGAGTTTTCTCCAAGTCAAGTCTTGTCTAGTAAAACATAAATAATAATTAAAAAATTAAAATAAATTTGCCTAATTTCTTTGCTCCTAATCTAGTATTTTCGTTTAAAATTTTAAGTAGTTTTTACAAATAGTTATTAAATTGATAAAAGTAACTGAAGTTTTGCAAAATACTAACGGATAACATGAAATAGTAGGACACCTACTATTTTAATAGTAGGTGGAAAAAAATTGAAAAGGCGCCCAATATTGGTTTACACCTACTATTTGGTGCTTTTGTTTTGAACTTGTCTTAAACTTGAAAAATAAATAAGAATTAAACTGGA
>MQRK01021719.1:261-12427 GCA_001938485.1 Girardia tigrina | reverse complement strand
AACAAATAGATTTAAAAGCATTTTCTGAACTCAATCAATCATCTCAATCAGGGAAATATAGTAATGCATTCTGGTTACAAATATTGAAAGTGTATATTGCTCACAGAACAGGTTATAGTAATAAGGTGACATTCTTTCATGGAATCTTTGCTAGCTTAGTTATAACTAAGAGCTAATTAATGAATGCTGGATCTATTAAAACTGATAAATATCAAAACAAATACAAAAAATAATAAATAACTGAAAAAATGATTGAAAACCTGAATTTCAACTGAAGAGCAGTATTCATCAATTCCCGTAGCAGTCGTATAGAACCGAAGACTATAGACTTTTCCCTAGAAAATAAAAAAATAGGTAAATAATGTAATTATAAAGTAAAATAAATTGTTTTAGTTCTTATTTTGTTAAATGACTGCGTCTAAAAGATGGTTCTCACATATATTAAAAATTCTAAGTTTACTTGTTAGATTTATATTTGTTTATTTTAACTGTTACTTACGAAATTATTAGTCCGTTAGTGATTAGGTATTAATGGTATGGGACCTTTAAGATTGGTCTAAAAGTTTTGGAAACGGAAAAAACTTTAATTATTTTCAGATCAATGATTTTCAAAATTTAAAAATAGCGTTTGCAGAATAATTTTAGTTTAATTGTGCAAATTTTAATCAAATTCAATCTTCCCAATTCCACAAATTCTTCCATGTTATAATTTTATGTAATTGTGCACAATCATTCTAAATAACAAGAATTTGTTGCAAATTTCCTACAGCCATCAATATTACTAGATAACCATCGCGAACAACATGAATGTTTATTCGATCAGAACATATATTCAAGTGAATTTAAACCGTGAACTACACAACTATTTCGTTATTCAATCCGAATAATGTAAAAACTATTTATTTCCTTATCTCTCTCACTACTCGACTGTTTTGTTACGTTATGTAAGCTAATTCTTCTATTTCTCTTTGTAATATCTTTAATGTGTTTATTTAATCTAATAATTCATTTATTTAACTTACAATATTGGTAATAAAAGCTAGGAATTACTACAACTATCGGTCAACACACACACAAATTTCTTTACTACTACTTCTCTAGAAAATCTCTTACAATTGTTACTTCCTAGATATTCTTTACCGTATCATGTAACGAGCCAAAGAAAAAAGAGCCAACAAAGAAAAAAGAATATTAAAAACCTTGAAATTTGTGTATATAATTTATTTACTGATGTAATTTGAAGGATTAATATATTTACATGTGTTAATTTGAGGATTATTTTAATTACTTGACCCAATAAAGTTTATTAAAATTTTATTATTTTTATTATTATATAGTTATTATTTATTATTATTATGTATCTCTTACTTTGTTAAGGAAGTCAATGCCGTTATATTTCATCAAAAGTCAAAAGGGAAAGAATCTTCTCGTGCATTTGAGATTCGTTTACCTTAAAAATTAGGAAAAAACAGCATCTCATATTGGAGATATGTGGAAAACAAAAAATGCTACTGAGATACATGTAAGACGGAGAATGCTACTGTGGTGGACTCAAGATCAAACAATCAGAATCACGGCGTGTCCAATATTGAAGGTCAAGAAGCCAGCAAAGCAATTCAATGTCACGATGCGCTACATCAGTTGATTGCAGAAACCTTGATTGGTATCAAACGGTTTCGTGACCGTTACCCAAAAGCGGGGTATTGGTAAAAGTTTTCAATTAGCAAAAACACGTTATCAGATTGCTCTTCACTTAATCGTGTCTCGCTCATGCGCAAAGACCAAGTCAGTAGCTGCAATAGGAAAGCTTGTGAACCGCCAACAATTGACTCGTAATATACAGATTTCGAGAAAGCAAAATAATTCCTATTCAAGTTTTACATATAGTCTAGCGGATCTCGTGATGATTGCAATTCCTGGTGACAAAAAAAATTTTACCGGAGTTTTGCAAGTACTGAAGTTTTAAACGAAGAGGAGGAAAAGAGCGAGAGAAAGATAAATTCACAGGAGTGAATTTTCGAGTGCTAGATGAAGTGCTTGTCATTAAATCAATCCAAAATGTGAAGATCAAGGAAATTATGTGGAAAAAGTTAATTTGTTAAACAAGTCTTTGGACATTCGAGAAAGCTTGATAGGTTCTCAACATCCACTTATTGCTACAACTCGCAATAATAAAGCAATAATTCAAGCTAAAAATGGAAAATTATGTGAACCTTAAACTGTGTTGAAAAGCTCTAAATATTCGTAAAAAAATATTGCCATTGTGAATATTGATTTCCAAATTAAAGGAAGATTTAAAAATTTTCAACGAATTCTTTACACGTTCCATCAAAGTTCAATTATGAATAAATTTAACCGAATCAATATTGTGATGACGATGAATAAACTGGAATTATGAAGTGTTAGTTTATCGTGTCAAATTGAGTTGATTGCGAGCGCGAACTTTAAAGACAGAGATTATTTTACTTCTCTGCCTGTAATTTGTTATTAAATACAAATATCTATAGATGATCGACACGGTTTTAAATTCTATTTGGTAAATTTGATAATCATCGATTTGACTTTATTTTTATACAATAACTATTTGATTTATTATTTTGATCGAGTTAAGTTTATTACATTAAAGATTCGTTTTCTCACGTTGTAAATTATAAACAAGTCGATTGTTTAAAATGAGTTTAAAATTGATCATATTTGTTACTGTTGTTTTATTTATAATTAAATTAATTGTTATCAAAAAAAAATAATAATTAAAATATTAAGCACAAAAAAACTTATTAACAATTAATAAAAGGTATGGTAGCCAAATTAATAAACATCTTTTGATGAGGCCATTTCTAATTGGCCGGTTTTTCTTGTGTGGCATTGTGTTAATTTTATTCGAATTGATCGATCGAACGTTTCTGTATAAATTTTATTTTTGTTTATTCAAGTCAATTTTTATTTTCGGCGTAATTATTTTTTGTTTTGGAAAATTTGAGTCGCCATTTTACAAAGTTGATTCTAAAAAGTTGATTTATAAAGTTGATTCTACACTGAGATATTTGTCTTTAAAGATTAAGGTTAAAAAACGACATTATTTTTTAGACAACCAAATATGTCCGATTGTAAAATGGATTGCAGAGATCACTAAAGCATTTCAAAAATTTCAGCCGATGAAATCGAAAGAGAAAGTATGGCGTCTGCACCGAAAATACAGAAAACAGAAAGCAATGACAAAGAATTAAAAAAGATAACTACAGTCCAAACTGATCTCGACGAACAAGCGAGCGAATGAATTCTCGAGGGGGGAAAGAAATTCCATCAAAAACGACTCCCGCTATTTCAGCAATAGGCGAATCTAATGAAAGCGATCCAGAATTTCTGGATCAACGCGCAGAGATATCATCCCCAAGTGATGACACTCATCATCGAACACGACAAAGATCTACTTCACTCTAGTCTCGATGTCGAAAAATTCGACGATTTTGAAACGGTTTTCAAAATTATTTTGACGTTTTCTCGGAATGATTATTTCTCGAACTCGACTATCACGAAATCGATTCACGTCAGCGAGTTGGAGATCAAAATGACTTGTTATCCGTGTGAGAAGTGGTTGCAACATCAATATCAGAATTCATTTTTAACACCAAAATTTATTAATATGACAACTCCCAATTTTCAAACAAATTTCCGTTAATTAAAATCTTCAACTCGCCTCATAAATTTTATTTTACTTTCAATTTGTAAAAAAAACATTTTAAACTTTAAAAAATAATTTATTATATTCTATAACTTATTTTTGACTTTTTACTATATCAAATTTTTATTATTTTTTAAAATTGATTTTTAAAAATTATATGATAAATAAAATTAATTTATTCCATTAAATAAAATCTAATGAATGTGTAAAAACTTTAAAAAATAATTTGTTATATTCGATAACATATTTTTGAACTTTTCTTTTTAATTAAAACTTTTTTATTATTAGAATGCTTTTAAAAATTTTATTACCCATAAAATTAATTTATTTCATTTAAATAAGATGCAATCAACTTATAAAATTTTAAAAATATTTATTATTGTGTATTTTTTTAAAAAATATTCTACCAGCGGGTAGTGGATTACGTCGGATATCGCCAATTCGATGGTCAAGTAGGGCGAGGTGATCAAGTACGATTTGTGGCTGAATCCGTTGCAATATTATCTGCGGTCGAAGACGACGACGACAAAGAGAGAGACAAAAACAGCGAGCCGAGTGGCCGAGTAGATGCGAGTTTATCAAGTGAGATGTAATTTTGTTTATCCCCCCGACCCAGAGTCTACCCTTTAACGCTAGAGCATCGCAACAGCGCAACCCACTCTCACACCAGACGGTGAAAACTTTTTGCTGTATAGTAATTTCGACAAAGGAATGATAATGTTCTAAACCCAGACAAATCTTAACTGTCGATTGGTGCATGAATGATACTTTTAAGACGGTAATTATTATTTTTAAACAGCTGTATACAATTCATGCAATAGATAATAATGTATTTGCTCAGTTAGTATACTTTCTTTTATCAAGAAAGAATGAAGTTACATAAAAATAGTATGTTTGAAATTTCAAAAACCTTTAGAAGATTTCACCTACAAATAATTATGTCCGATGACGAGTCAGCACTCATTAACTTCAGCAATTCTACATTTCCCATTAGTTACTCAGTTGGGATGTTTGTTTCACTTTTAGCAAGATGTTTGGGGAAAGATATTAATATTAAGATAGTAATATTCGTCAACAATATGACAATGATTTCGACTTTATATTGTATTTTAAAATGTTAACTGTATTAAGTTATTTGCAAATCGGAGGAGTCGTATCAGCTAACAGGAGCATTATAGAAACTGCTTTTATCGACAAAATGAGATCCTGCTACAACCTCTTCTAGATTATTTTGAAGACGCATAGATTGGAAGACAAAGAGGTGAAAGTCAGCGTTTGCCTATATTTCCTGTAGAGATCTGGAATGCATACTATGCTATCATGAGAGACTTGACCAGGACAAATAATAATTGGGAAGGATGACATAGAGCTTTTGCAACTTCTGTTGGTGTTTGTCATGAAAACATATGGAGATTTATTGTATGTTTAAAAAAAGAGCATAGTATTCACAAACTGGATATTACTCTTGCAAATTCTGGACAAACTGGCAGCACACAAAGGAAATTTTACAAAGATGTATTTGAAAGAATCAAAACTCGTTTTGAGCAATTTGATGAATTAGAAGATAAAATATTTTACTTAAAAGGAATTGCTGGTAATCTATGATTACAATTTTTTAGAAAAACGAAGTTAAAAGTAATTAGTAAAATATCAAAAAAATAATTTCGTTATATTCTTTTTTATTTAAACAGTATTTAGTAAAATTTTATTCTATTTTTCTTGTCGGCTCTTTTTACTTGGAACCATTCTTTACAACAGTATTACACAAGACCCTTTTTCAAAACTGTTTTGATTTATCTTCAAAAAGGATCATTTCTTATCTGATGAAAAAAGAATGACAAATTCGTTGTTCTATGTGCTACAGTGATGTATGGCAGTTCATGTAGTATCTATACATTCTGTTTAAGAACATTCTCATGTAAGTAATCATGTACAGTTTAAGTTAATGATTGATATTGTGCTCCTAATTCAAGTACGTATTATTTTTAATGTGATTAAACAGGATTCATAAAAGCATCATTAATACCGATTCATTATCTAGAGTAAGAGATCTTCTAGATCAAGAACGATCTTCGAGATTATAATTTGTCTTCAAATTCAACTGCCGTCTCTGACATTTATTAACTTTCAAAATATTAAACGTTAATCAAATTATTTTGATCCCCCCATTGACATTCCTCCCAAGACAAGACAAAAATATTGTACAATGGCTTGAATACTGATTTATAACTTTAAAGTTAGTCATATTGAAAAACAATTCTAAGATCAAAATTGATTTTCTTTAAAAAACATAATTATATAAATAAAAATAGAATTTGATCATTAATTTTTTATTTAAATAAAAACAATTGGATAAAAATGTGGAAACCCTTTCAAATTACTTTTTCCGATGGGGGCAGCTGTCAGCATTCGGGCCCATAAGAATGCGCCCCATTTGTTAATAATCAAACACCAATCGATAATTTTCGCTCTAATGCGAGCGGGTTTCCATTCACTTAAATTAAATCGATCTACTTCGAAAAGTCATATTTTAATATATGAGTATGTTACTCTACCTCATTGTCGATATATTCATTTTGTGTCATCTCTCAAGACAAGTCACAACATTAAACTCTCAGACAGCAAACGGATTATCTACACATTCAAGTTTTGGATCTATCTCTGGATTTGCAAATCTCGATCCATTGTAAACACATCGAGACTGATTTACACACGACATACTTATTTTCAATTAATATAGAATATAAGATAATTCAAGAACTATAATCGATTTTATTTAGATTAAGATAGAATTCAATCAACTTGACATATTAAAACAAAACATTTATACAAATTCTTTTATATAAAATTTTCTGTCAAACACAACATTTCTTTTATTAAGTAAGATATAAAATAATTCATAAGAGTTTTCTTTCTTTTTTTTAATTTTAATTTATATAATTTACAATATTATTATTAATAATAACAAATGAGAAATAATTACCGAACTTCTACAAAATGCACCACTAAGGACATTTAATATACTTTCTGCCCCCCTTAATGTAAAAAAATATTTCTAATTCAAGAGAAATATTTGATTTATACATTAAAATTTAATCTTTATGACTTTCTTTTCTGAGTTTTCGTTCTCTTTGTCTTTTGATCCTTATCCTCGTTTGTACTTCAAGGAATATAAGAAAAAGCGTAAATTCAGTTTTTTACTTAATACTCTTTCACTTGAACTTCCAAAGATACTTCTATGAAAATTGTCTCTCTTTAAATGTGGATAAGTATAAAATACAACTGAGAAAAAATATTTACCCTTGGAAATCCAAGGGTTAATCATAGCAAAGTTAAAGATAAATTTCATGTCGACAAGACATACGACTCTTTACCAAACTGTTTTAAGTAAATATTTAAAAGAGAAATTAATATCAAATAAAAATATAGCAAACAGAAATTCTATTAAAATAATTATTTATAATTATAATCTTCTTGATTAATAAAAATTAAATTTTATCTTAAAAATATAATCAGATAAGTTCTTACGCTAAAGGTTTGTTTGACTGAGGGACCCCCACTAAACAAATAAAAAGCAGCACCGGGAGGCATATGATTTTCCTTCGTGGATCTGGATATTGTTTCAGTGGACAAATACGACAATTGTTGAGGGCACCCGTGCCACGTGGTGATTGTATTTTCAGTTAACTAGAACAATTAGAGTTCCTTATTTTTCGGTTAGCGAAAAGACATATTTTCTTACCTTAAAGGAGAATATGATAGTATCCTCCGCAGTTAAAGAACGAATAGTTGGTAGAGTTATTTTGGCAATAGGTTCAATCAGTCCTTTTCTATTTATGTTATCATTGAGATAGATCCACATTTCGTTAACGATTGTATATCCGATAGAAATCACTCTAAACTCTACACCAAGTCGAATTGTCTCGGTGTCAGGATCCACAATGCTCATCAGGTATCCTTCATTATTGGATATACATGATAATAATAAGTAATTATATGATTGCTTTTAACAATATTACTTTTGAATATAAAACTTTTAACATAGAAATAATTATAAACAAAATGTAACACCCTCATGCAGACAGAACATGGTCGCCTTAAAGAAACTAAAAGATAATTAACTTCCAACTTGTACCAAAGAATCAAAAAAGATGCCATAACATGAATTCCCTACTGCATTCATACATATGAATTTGTGAATAAAGAAATTACTCTTCAAACTAATACAAATTTTGATGTTTTATTTTATTATTATTGAGCCTAAATCTCAACAAATGATTTTTAAAGAGTATTCATATTAAAATTGGAGGTTTGTCTAAATTGTAGCATCAATCCCGTTGAAGTTTTATGTCGTTGCAAAAAATTGGAATATTAACTATATATAACCAATATACGTAGATATATTAGGTTTGAGATGGTGTTAGTAACATCCAAATGAGATATTTTCTTCCAAGGAAAACAATATTAAATCTTGTCTAGACATGTTATTTCCACCAGTGCCTTAACGCCTTCATAGAAGAGACAAATTTTCGTCTCAAAACACTTAAGCTCATTGATTAATATTCGATATTGAAAACAAAAGCAATCGCAATAATAAATATTTTTAATAAACTTGTACAAAATTTGTCTAATTAAATAAAAATTATAATGCCAATTAAAATTTATTTCTTGTTAATTAATTTTGACTGTTTAACCATCCTCATCAGGACAAATGAATTTAATAAAGAAAGTAACTAAAGTAAAGTTAGTGTTTATGTAATCAATTTGTCCTCAGCAATTCATTCAAATATATTTTATACTAGAAAGTTTATAGGCGTTAAACCACCCGTGGAAAAAACTTTAAAAATTTAGTAACTTTTTAAAAGTTTTTTACACTTCCCCTGAAAGTTTTTCAATAAGCTTTCTTTTGTTAGCCTTTTGTTACCCAAATATTAATACAATTGTTTAATTCAGATGAATTGAAGTCTTTTGTAAGGTGAAAATGCATCAACTGAAAAGGAATAAATATTAAAAAATTTATTTGCTTCATTTTATTACTCTTACCCAATAAAGTCAGTGCTTTATATCCAAATAACCTTGAAAATGATCTTATTACTTTGATTTCTATTTTTTAATGAAGAAAATTTCTCATTTGCTTACTTAGATTCTCATTGAGTTTGATTTTAAATTTTAGGTTTTTTTATGAATAATTTGTGAATCAAATTACTTTGTTGAAATGCCTTTTTCCATCACTTACTACTTGCTATTGTAAGTAAACTATGATATATATATATAGCAGCTAAATATGAGCACGTTAATTATTTTTTATCAATGCCAACATATTTTGTTTCAAATTCAATTTATCTGCTTTAAGCTCGATTTGTTTTTAAAAAAAATTTTTTTTAATTTTTAAAAAAAAATAAAAAATTATTAATGGTCAAAGTTTAAAGAATTTAATTGTTTTTACGAATTTCTTTAAATTAATATCAAGAATTTTGAATCTTGAAATTGTCTACACCGGTATCCATCAATAGGGACACAAATTACTTCATTTATGTCATCAGTTATATATTTTCCCAGATTCTGATGCTTCAGGTATTTTGTAGACTACCGATAGCCGGTATTCAGACTCGGTAGCTATTTTAAAGATATTTTTATGATTTATAACGTTTTCTGTTAATACAGACAATTATATATCATACCGATTGAATTCCCGATAATTAAGACAGTCATCTTTGAAAATATAATTAAATGTAAATACTTTTGTAGATACAACAGATAAATTACAAAATTTATAATATTATTATCCCATTAAAGTATATAACTATATAAAATTCTGCAAGTCAATGTATTTATTATTGAGAAATTCACGTTTCAAACGATATTATGTAGTTTGACGAGTAAGATTATTATGCATATCTAAATTTTTGAATAGTAACTGATCATTCAAAATGAATTCGCGGTGGATGATGCCTTTTGTACTGAAGGAAACTATAAATATTATTTTGATTTTTGACGAAACTTTTCGTGTTTTCTGACCTTAAGTGATGATTTCGATTTCCATTCGGTTATGTGACGCTTTTATTTTGAGTCACATTGAGAACGCCATTCGTCCTCACCAGTGACAATTGATTTCAGACAGATTTCAGACTTACAACTAGTGCAATTTATCTTGGATGTTTTACACTCCTCAAATCGCTTTTTTCTGGCATAGTGCTATAATTAATCAAAAAAGATAAACTTTTATAATTGTGAGAAACAAGCGGCAGACAACGCAAAAGTTATATTTAAATCAGCAACTATCACCGGTTTCAGTGAATTAAAACAAATGAGAATAATATCTCACAATAATAAAAGCCCTAACTTAATGTTAATTTTCCCCATTAATATCAAGAAAAGGGAGTTTGTAATATATGTATATTGGCTTGTATATGTATGCGTTGTGTGAATGTAAGGTGTCCATAGGGGTGGAAATTGTTTTTCATAGTTAACACTACTTTTGTTAGGGTTTCGAAAAATACATATGAACACTTTTGACAAAATTTTATGTAGAAAAAATTTTAAATAATTCTTTTGGTAAAATTATTAATTTTAAAAAAAATAATATTTAGGTTAACAAAATTTGGAATTTAACATTATAGATATTTTAGTCTTTGTTTTACTTCATCAATTTTCAAGGCTGATAAAAATTACTATATAAACAGCAGCAAATCTAGTTTTAGTTTGCCCAAAAAATATCTGCTGAAAATTTTCCTAACAAGAATTTTCGTAACAAGTAACGTAAATTCAAAGTTTATTTTATTTTTATTTTATTAAAATATTATTTTTCCCGTAAGTATCCCGTATGGGAGAAAAAGGTTTAATTTAAAGTTAAACATTCGTTCGTTTTGGAGATTCACAGTTTTTACTATAATCTGTTAACTCGTACGAAATATTGTTTTGTGTTTGTGTTCTGTCATCAAGAATTGAATTATTATTATTATTTTTGACTTGTTAATTTTTGTTATTTGAAATAAAGTTTCATAAAAGAATTTGTGTTCATTATTCATATATTTATGTTGGAAGTCCTTTCTGATTAATTGGAGTCAGATTAAAGATTAAGGATTAAAGAATAAAGATTTGTGTTTTGAAACGTAAATATTTAAATCAAAGATAATTTAATATCCAACAGTCAGATTAAAGATTAAGGATTAAAGATTAAAGAATAAAGATTTGTGTTTTGAAACGTAAATATTTAAATCAAAGATAATTTAATATCCAACACTTTTAATTACTGCTTGTTATTAATAATATATGTTTTCAGGTATTTTCAAAAGGTTTATGAATCAGTTATTTTAGACTCACTATGTAAATATGGAATTAGTAACCTGTTAGTGAAACACTAATATTTACGACAAACAATTCTATTAAAACTTGTCTTGGAATAGTTAAAACAATCGGATTTAACTATAATCAAATAGTATTTAAAAACCGAAAAGAAATCCAAACAAATAATTTCTTCCATTTCTTCCATAATCAATAATATTTCTAATAAAAATTTAAGAGCCTAAATTTGATAAATAAATCCCCAGTGACTTTTATCTCTCATAGATCAGAAATGATGTGAGTCATTTCTTAACAAAATCCAGAAACTTCATATTTGTGAACATGGAAAATTTTTTTCATCCAACATATCCTTTTATTTAGAATTGAAAAAAAATCTGTTTACTAGTTTAGTTTCTGAAAGTTCAGTCTATCTAGCTTTTATCTTAGTTTTTATCTTAACAAAAATTTAATGATTACGCAAGACATTAAAAATATGTAAAATTTAGAAAAAAAATTAAAAAAAGGATTTTTTAAAAACCAACATAAATTAAATAATTATGTAAAACAAAAAAAGAACACAAAGTATATAAATCTGAAAAGTAAAAAGAGGATTTTTTAAAACTAGGAAACTGTAAATTAATTAAAATAAACCAAAATAGTAAGTTAAAAAGTTTAGATTAATTAAAACCGATATAATTTTTAAAATAAAATATTTAGTGAAAATTTTTAAATTTAAAATAAGGAAGGTAACTGATTTAAAAAAACAATAATTCGGATAAAATGTATTATGTATGACTAAATTATTTTGAAGAAATTGAAGTTAAAGTTAAGTTAAATATTTTTTAACAAAAGTAGTAAATTTCAGAGATATATTTTAATAGTGAAAGTTTTATAAATTTAGACAAAAATAGAAATTTAATTTTAAAGAAAATTTTATAAATTGATTGTGAGATATAATTAATAACTTAATAATAATTTGTAAATAAACTAAATTAAATTAAAAATAATAATGGTTCAAGAATATTTTTAATAAAACTCTCTATTTAGAATTTAAATAAATTAAAATATGTCATGAAATGTGACATATTTTAAAGTTGTTTAAATAATCAAAATTTAGGCGACAATTTAATTTTTTGATTAAATAAATTTTAAGAAGAATATTTTAGTTTTTCCTAACATGGCGACCACACCAGCAACCTA
>MQRK01021623.1:0-13349 GCA_001938485.1 Girardia tigrina | reverse complement strand
GAGATATTGAAAAATTGATTGATGGAATCTAGTGAAAGCCTTACTGTTGATCATCATAAAGATGATAAAAATTGTGATTGTAATAAATGTTCTGTCAAATGTGTGAGTTCTCTTAACAGATATTGAGATAAATTATTCTCCTGTCTGAGATAGAATGGGAATTTAATAGGCATATTAAATTCATTTGTTTAAATTCAGCTTTAATAAGAGTCAGAATTTATTTAAAATTTAGTTTTTCGTGCAGTGCGTGTTCAATTTTCATTTTTTTAATTTCAGTTGGCATGAGCTATCTCTGCATGAAGCGTATGAAATTCACAGGCACGGTCCAAATATTCAACAGACATGGAGACTGTGCGATCTGGTTCCAAAATATTGAAGCATCGTCGTCATTGTGTGAAATGGACATGATGGCGGATCTACCGATGCTCCTGGATGGGAAAACCTTTGATTTATTTGCAGGACTAACTATCGAAGACTAAAAAAACTGCAATTCGGTAAAAGCCGCACTATCAACGGCGCATGGGCCCAGCCATCAGGATGCGTTTGAAGAATTCAGATCGAGAAGCATTCCACCAAAAGAATCGGTCGAGGAATTAATAATTATGGAGCAGTGACTCGTGTAACGACCAATTCAGGAGGCATCGGAAAATCAGCAGCCAGTGTTTTTCAAAGCAGGGGTATCTCAAGTAACCTGGGTGGAATTTGAAGTAATGGGCCACCCATTGAAATACTTGGTTCTGCTGGTTCGGTGTTTTCAAACCGACAAGGCCAGATATGATATTAGGAATGGACAAAATACAGTCACTGGGAGGAGAGAGTGTAGAGGTTACCGAAAGAAAGTCAGATTTGTAGTAAATACAAGTAATAAATCTTATTTAGAACTAAGCAAGTCGGAGAACAGTAGGATAGTACCGCACAGGGCCGCCGTGGTTGTACCGGCAAGCTAAACAGATAATGGACTGTGTTCCAAAACGAGTACGGTGACTGCAGCAGTACCAATTCAGATTGTCGGTCAAGGCTTCACCGCAGTATTCAATGGATTGTCCTGGTCCGTGACATGGCGATGGAAAGGTGAGTGGGCACCACCAGTTCCCGCCAGTGTATCAGAGTAAGCGTCGGTCAAAGCGCATGAAGAAAATGTGGGCATTGCAGTTCATGGGTTGCAGTTTATGGTAGTGGTACAAGAGGCAAAAGGAAAAATTCGGCCGGTAATAATCACAATGAGTCGGTTTCCAGTCACACCACTGAAATTTTGGTTTGCGCCGAAAAATTAAAAAAATGGCGTCGAATGGGTTAACATCTTGTTATTGTTGATTTAAGGCAAGCGTGTCTTCAGTTAAAGCTCGACCAATCTTTGCGAGCGTACTAGGGGGTAAAACACCAGAACAAATCTTGATACTTAATCAGGCTCGGTTTCGGTATGAGAAAAATCATGCTAAAATATTATAGCACGTCCTGGAATCGGATCCAATCGTACGGACAAACGTCTACGCATATTACGATGACATCACTGTACATGTGGCCGAAATGCCGGTGCTGCAGAGCTTCGGCCTAGAAGTGAAAGACCCAATACCGATAGATGGTGACTGAGTGCTAGGACTAGCAGTGAAGGTTGGCGAAAATGGTCGGTTACAGTTTTAATATTACTTATTTATATATTTTATTATGAAAAAATTTAGACTAATAATACTTTAATAAAATATACAATATTTTTAATTTGTTATAATTGGTATGTTTTTAAAAAAAATTCTTAAATATATTATTCAAGGCTTCTATGGTTGAAAATATTTTAAGTAAAAATGGTAAATTTAAATTGAGAGACGAAAACAATTAGCTCTAAAATATATGAGTGATAAATACGCTTCAAAAATAATAATTACTAAACTAAATTATGCAGGTCCCATGCAGTAATCTTGTTACGACTTTTATTTCCTCTAAAGGAGTAAGTTTAAATGTTTTCCAGATCAAAAATTTTATCTACAAATCCAATAATTAAAATAAATCATTTAATTTGTTTTAGTAGCAGCTGAGTTCAAATAACAAGCATATAATAAGCACAATAAAAGCTTTTTTCAAGTAAAGAAATCGAAATCCAATTATCCTGACATTGTAGTGCTTCAGAAAGTTACCCTCCGTTTTTAACTTCACAAAAATGTTGCTGATACTACCTTTAAAATTCTCACTATCTGATAACATTATAAGCTTTACTGTTTATTGAGATTTATTTTGTCCTTGATTTTGTAATAAAAATTTCGAAAAGTGCAAAAATTGTTTACGTTTCACTTAATGTAAAATTGCTAGTTACTCCTGCTTTTTATATCTAAATATTTATACATATTGTTTAAAATATACTCTCAGCGAGGCTTTATACTCTCAATATACTCTCAGCTAGAGGTGTTACGCTGATGATACCTAAATAAACTGGACTTTAGACCAATAAATGATAGTTTTCTTATTTGCAGGTACATAAAGAAATGAATTATACTAATCGGGGTGAATGCCCCGATGGACTGCGGGTATAGAAATGAGGAAAAGGAGAATTTCTATCAGAAGCTGCAGATGGAGAAGGAGAAATAGAAGAAATTTGCGAGAGAAAAGAAAATGGAACTACTAATTGAAGGAGACTTCAATTGTAGGTTGTGTTGCTCTGAAGAGTACAAATAAATTGTAAATATCTACGCCACTGGAGTGAATATGTTGGAGAACAGGAAGCTGCTTACCGAGATGGCAATATCATGTGAAATGCGTATTGAAAACACATCTCACAGAAAATAACGTAGCCAGAGAATGAGCTGGACTCATCCAGCAACATCTAAAAAGTCATTAATATACCTGTTTCTTATTGGAAGAAATCTAGCTAATAGGTACAAGGGCATCCAAAGCTATCAAGGGTTCAAATGTGGTTACGACCTCAATCTGGTAATTATAACTGCCAGAGTCCAAGAAGAAAGAAATAGACCAAAGAGGCTAAGAAATGACAGAAACACGTGCAAGCACTAGATACCGGATCAAAAAGCAATCATGAAGAAAAAAGAAACTATAATCGAAACATTTCCTTATGTTAAATTTTCAGCAACTGATTGGAAGTCAACCGATGTGGTCTGAGGAGTAAACCCAAGATCGAAGCGAACTTCTTCGATTAAAAAATGGCTAGATGGCCGTCTAGAGGAGTTAAAGATACTCATTGGAGAAAAATACGCAAGTCACGCTGAGTTTGTGAGGAACAAAAATAACGGCACTTTTCTTTCTTCTCAAGAAGAATATCAGAAGATGGAAACGTGAAAGAGTGGAGGTTCTAGACGAAAAAAATGGGAAGATACTCAGCAATGAATTAGAAAGAAAACTGAAGGAGCTCACGACGTAACTACTTATCCTTTGTAAATCACAATCGTAGGAGAACATGCTGTGTACTCGATTGAACCCTATTTGGAACAAGAAACTCACTAACAACTTCAATAATCTTCTTTAGGGCCCCATTTGCGAAAAAGGAACGGATTGATGTCACTAGAAACACTCATAATCTCGATGATTTGGATTTTCCTCTGACGTAAAAAAAATGTCAGAGGCAGTGAAGCAGCAGAAGAGAGATACAACTGCGGTATCTGATGGAGCGATCCCTTAAATCTATAAGTGGGGGATGTAAAGATAATAAGGTTACTGAAAGGGTGCTTTAGGAGAATATGGAACGAACTAGTGGCATTTCCACCAAGTTAAAGAGAGGCCAAAGTGATGATTCTCTTCAATAAAGGCTCTCAAAAAGATCCAAATAACTACTGAACCGCTTTTTTGGTCATGGAAGAAAGATTATAGCCAGAATCATGGCGAATAAAATCACACCGAAGCGAAACTGGATGAGGGGCAGTATGGATTTCGGCCGGGAACAGGAACTTAGTTGGCTATAAGTAACTTAAGGAAAATGAAAGAGGAAACGCGATATAAGGACATCAATATGTATGTCATCTTTATCAACTTTGAGAAAGCATTCGACAGTGTCCCCGGTAGTCTCTCTGGAGCTATTTAAAGAGACTAGGGATAAGGAATAGACTGTTAGTGATCATCAAAACCTATCATGAGGGATTTGACGGTTCAATATGTGGGGAATGAAATCTTCAACATGGATAAAGGAGTGCGTCAAGGTTGTGTTTTAGGGCCGCTTAGGTTCAATATTGTATTCGTTAAGGTTTGGAAAAGACAAATATTGAACGGTCTCTCTAGAGGAGTGATGAAGAAACATGCAGATGGAAGCTTCCTTAAGATCAATAGACTAGCTTATGCTGACGACCTTGGCCTCATTGACAGGGACTGGAACATCCTGATAATTAATTTGAACATTTTAAATGCATCTTTGTAGATTTAGGTCTCAAAATTAACATCGGTAAAACCAAATTTTTGAACCAAAACGGAGATACTCGGATCCTTACTTCTGGGCACCAGCTTGAGGCTGATATTGAGTGGATCTCTGACTTTTATTACCTAAGATCTACGATCTCTTCAGTAGGAAATGTGGAAGCGGAAATAAAGGAAAGAATCAAGTAAGAAACCTAGAAGATCAGGGACCTGGGATCTGTGCTAAAGAGTTCCAAACTGAGTATGATGAATAATAAGAAAGTTATCAACGCACGTATATTCCCAGTAGTCTACAATGGCTGTGAAAGCTGGAGAACTGCGGGCAAGAACATAAGGTATACAGAATCATGGATATACAACTCATGGGTTGTCGTTTCTTAGAGGGAAGGCGAAAAAGTCTCGGATACTGCAATGATGATTCATTCAACGTTTGTGGAGAGACTGACTAAACGAGGATTCGATGTTCAGTTGAAGGTGGATCCGATCGAGGAGTACAGTGGCCAGCAGCGGAATGAGTACGACGGAAAGAAACCTGTATGTTTCACTAAAGAAGGTCTCGTATTTCGAGATAACAAAATGCAAATATTTGTCAAGACGCTTACAGGGAAAACAATAACTTTGGAGGTCGAGTCCAGCGACTCGATAGAGAACGTCAAGGTGAAGATCCAGGACAAGGAGGGGATCCCTCCCGATCAACAGCGATTGATCTTCACCCGGAAACAGCTCGAAGATGGACGAACGTTGAGCGATTACAACATTCAAAAGGAATTGACTCTCCATTTGGTTTTACGTTTGTGTGGAGGAAGTTCCGAGGAAGACAAGCAGTTGAACGAGAAGTTGAACAAACGAAGCGGATGGAAATTGCAACTGGCTAAAGCAAGGAAGAAACTTTCCGACGAAGATGCAAAAGAATCGTTTCAAATATTGAAAAATAAATATGAGGAAAAATATGTAGAACTAATGGATCGATATAACGAGATGATTACGTTGGCTCGACAGCTTGGAAGAACAGAAGTGAAAAAATTGGAAAATGAACAGCAACAGTTGCAATCGATCGACCTGGAAGTTGAGACACTGATTATAAACCGTTCTAAATCGGGATCACGTATGAAAATTGAAAAAATGAATTCTAAAGAATCTATAATGAATACGGGACTTGAGCAGTTTGAACGACTGCAGATTCCTGTATTCACTGGGAATATATCATTATATACAGATTGGAAGGCGATATTCCAATCGTGTATTGATGATTTAAGTACCAGTAAGAGAAATAAGTTACTGTATTTGCGAAAATACATTTTGGGGGAGGCTAAACAAATAGTAGAAAGTTTCGGTTTCAGTGAAGAAGCATGTGATATGGCGCTCAGAGCATTAGAGAGAAAATATGGTAGGATCGAAAGAAACTATATATCATTTCAAAGGATGAATTGGACAAATTTAAGAAAGTAGATGGACAAAAATTTAGAGACGTCGGGAAATTTTCAATTATGGTCCCGTCGTTAGTAAGAAGACTCAAAAGCCTGAACAAAGAATCGGATCTTCAGCCTGGATTTTTATACCAAGCATTATTGAAGAAACTCCGTGAAGAAATGGTTATAAATTACGAGAGATGGAGAGAAGAAATAGAGCGAAAGTCTCCAGGGGTTGAAACTCTCGGTACATGGTTGGAAGGGGAAGCAGAATATCGCAGAGCGGCTTATGAAAGTTTGTTCAGATTGGATGAAGACAAAATAGTTCAAAAGAAATTAGCGATTACTGGTGTGACTGCAAATGAGAAAAAGGAGTGCTTATACTTTGCCAAAGGAGCATGCAAATTCTGAGATAAATGTCGGTATAAGCACCAATAAAAAAAGAAACCGAAACAATTCATTTGCAAATACTTTAAAAATGGAGATTGCCCGTATGGAGAAAAATGCAAATTCAAACATGTGACCAATGATGATGACAAAAAGAAAGTAAACAAACAAAAAAATCAAGAGTTCAAAAAGAATTCTGTGACAACGACGACAAAAACAGAAAGAGTTTTAGTTGAAATGATTGCTATGAGAACCGTTCCAGTCGAAATCACAAGTGGAAAAAATTCGATCAGAGTTATTGCGTTATTAGATGATGGTAGCAACACTAGTTATATCACAAAAAATGTCGTAAAAGGATTAAATATTCAAGGTGAATCCGAAGAGATAAAGATTCATATGCTCAGTGATACAGAGAAAATATTACAAACAGAAAGAGTATCATTGAAAATCAGCGAAATTGGAGTCCGAGAAAATTGGAGTTTTAAACAATTGGTCGTAAAAACAGTTATAAACGGAATAACTATAATCGATTGGGAAAACGCTTCAAAAAATTGGAATCATTTAAAAGATATAGTTTCCGATATATCACTTGGTACAGTTCAGCAGCAACAAAAAAGACACTAGGTTGCAAATGATAATAATCCAGTTTTTGTGGTGATGTGTATCTAAATTTTAAAAATTAAGTTTTTTAACATAATTATCCGACTTACTCTTATCTAAATTTGAAATGTCAATCCACTCAGTATTGAGTGAATTTAAACAAATTTTATTTTTAAATAAAAAATTATTAACTATTAAAAAATTATTATTTAAAGAAATATTTGGCTGTTGTTGATGTACTGAGTGGTCCTATTAACCGACTTTGTCGTTTTATAAAACGACTAATTTTACATTATTTACATAGGAAATGATTCGGTCCTACAGAATTTGGTCCTATTAGGTGGGTGGTCATATTAACCAGTAGTCCCGTTAAGCGGCTTCCACTGTATTAGATAAAAATAGTGAATATTAAAACAAAGTAAATTGTATTTATTGAAATAGAAAATGATTTCAATATCGGTAATACATGTAATTCTTTTGTTACTAAGTTTTTTTAAATGTTAAAATTTTATTTCATATAAATTGTTTCGGTAAATAACAATCACATGATATTTGAATTGACCAATGAAATTGTCTATATCAGGCATGACTAACTCAAGCACTCCTAGTGCAACATGAGTAACAAGAGTTGGTTGCGAAAGCCGCACACAACATCTAATTTCACGTTTGTATTTTAACTGCAGTCATGAAAACAAGATGTGAAGTAGTTTGCAATAAATAAAATTCTAAACAATAAACACTGTCATTGTAAAAGGTGTTAAGTAACAATAATGTACATTTGCATTTGAGCAACAGCAAATGGTACATTTAACAAAAATACAGATTGGAATTTACTATATGCCATAGACGCTATAATATAGAGTGAATATAGGGATTTTAGGCTATTATGTGTACTGACATATTTGACTTTATTACTTAACGTTACTTCTGACAAGTCAGCTATCAATTCCTTGAAGCTTCAATTTTTTGACATTTCTCTATTTAAGGTCCTGAGTTCAT
This sequence comes from Girardia tigrina, assembly GCA_001938485.1. Taxonomy (NCBI): domain Eukaryota; kingdom Metazoa; phylum Platyhelminthes; order Tricladida; family Dugesiidae; genus Girardia; species Girardia tigrina. Next base: position 5,607 of record MQRK01021623.1, on the reverse strand, counting down.
CAAATTTATTTGAGCACTGTTGTTTATATCTGAAGAATTATAAAATTATTAAAATTTGAACAAGATTTATAGTTGTTATAAAACACATTATTATAACAAATATAAATTGCTTTTAAATATTTTAGTTTTTTAATTTTTAGAATATATTATTTATAAATCCAAAACGCCTCCACTGTAAAAATTCTTTCGATTATTTTTTAAACTATATGAAAACGTAAACATTGTTACAGATATTTTTTTATTGACATTTCATACAGAAAGTTATCAAAAACATAATTTAATTATTAATTCACTTTATATTATTATATGATTTCCATTATTTATTTTATTAATTAACTAATGTAATATTAATAAAATGTATAAAAAATAAATATTTTTTCATAAGATATGCAACATAGATTCAGAGACACGTAACGAAAGACTGAAAAAAATATATTTTTGATTTTGTTTGATGTCGGAAGATATTATTTGATATTTCCCGTAAAAAATGTATTACACCCTTTGAATATATATGGAGAGTATAAAAATTTAAGTCATTGTTAAAAATCTGGGAAGCATAAATGAAGGGTTCGTTTATTTCATTTAAATAATATTAAATAATTAATAATAATAATAATAATAATAATAATAATAATAAAAATAATAATTTTAAAGTAGTAATCATTAATATTTTATTATAAATAATAAAAAAATACGGGCGTAAATTATAATATTTGTCATGGTCAAATAAAGGACAATGTTGATTATTGTTAATATAATATTTAAAACCTAAAAGCAGCTAAAATTTATTTTAGAATGAATGTTAAAAATTAATTAAAGTCTGTGAAGACGTCATTAAAATATAAACTTTGAATTTTTAAAATATCGGTAGTTGATGTAAGTGAATGTATTCCATGGATGTTTTGTCTCGATATCTTTAGTTCTTTCGATGAATTGATGAAAAGAATGTAGAAATGTATGCAACACAAACTTACACACATACACACACTATGGCATATGGAACGGACAATAGTGGCATTTCCACCAAGTTGAAGAGAGGCCAAAGTGGTGATGTATATATATATATGTATACTCTAAAACTCGAATTAATCATCCTTGGAGATAAGCAATTTATTTTCAAAAAATATAGAAGGTTTTGAGCTTTTTGAAATATTAAACGAATGAAATAAAAATAAGAGAAACAAATAATTGAATTTTTTATTGTGCCTTTTTAATAATCATTGACGAGGTTCGTGCCGTTCGTTTTAATCGTTCATCAATAAAAAAATCGGTAAACAAACTATCCAAATTCTCAAACTTTAGCTTTCTTCTTTCTCTTTGAAGTTTTAAGTTATTTGGATCCAGAGGCGGTACGTCACAGCGGCCTTTGCGAACTTGAAAAAAATAACATAACCTTTTCAACTCCAAATCATAAAAAAGAATTAAATGATGCATTCAATTTGTAATTCTATATACAGTGCTGTATATTAGTAATAATATGACAAAGAAAAAACTAGCAGATTTGGAAACTGATTAGATTTAGTTTTATTTTTTCTGCTTAATGAATTATCACATTCATAAAATCCTATTTTTTCAAATTATAATTACTTAATTTAATAATCTGACATGACTAACAATGAAAAAACAAATAATTTTCAAGAAAATAAATTCTTGGATAAGTTATTTTACGGTAAAATATTTTCGTAAAAAGTAGTTTTCTGAATAACTATTTTAAAAAATTTTCAAAATAAAATGATAGCAAAATGTTTGTTTAAATTTACAACAATTTCAAATCTGAACAATCGATTTAACAAAGGTAATTTAAAGATTATAAATAAATTCATTTTTATCAATTAGAATTAATTTTTGTAGAATTATTCATGTTTTTAATTTTATACTATTGTTCAAGATTCAAATAAAATTATTATTGTATACATATATTTTTATTCATATTATTTCTGTGGCCCTCCATTCCATCTTATGAACAATCAACAGCCTTATCGATCAAATTACTTTAAAATATTGAAATTCCTGCTTCGAAAAGGATCTCCATAATTCCAATGATAATTCCTGACTATATTTTATTTGCCTTTTTGCTTTCTTTGCTTTACATAGATATTGTTCGCTAAACTTTAAGAATGTGTAATACAAATCGGGGAGAGAGACATCTTAATCGTAGCTGCAATGTATGTCATAGAGTTGGTTATTATCTATTAGGTTGTTGTAAAAGTAAGGCAGGTTTTTGAACCTAAACTTTAAACAAATGTAACTCAACACAGAATAAACTTTATTAATCGAAATTAAAGCCATTACATTTTTGCCAATGAGAAATAGTTTATTGATACACCTAGTGCAGAACTCGTGAGTTCTGGATACGATGAGAGCATTAAAGGCGTCTTTGTCGTCGTCTTAGTTTATGAAGATTTCTTTCCTGGAGGAAGTTGACCAGATGTTTGAAAAAGTGGTAGTCGGTGGACGAGAGGTCTGATAAGTAGGGTGGATGAGGCTAAGTTTCGAAACCCAATTTGTTTAGTTTTTTGAGGGTTTGATTTGCGATAAATGGCCGGGCGTTGTCGGGAAGGATAATTAATCTTTTTATATTGAACAATCTCGGGCACATATATCGGAGCTCGTGATACACTTTGTCAATTTGTTGGCAGTACTGCTCAGCAGTGATCGTTTCACTCGTATTCAAAAAAGCTGTGATAGATGAAACTAGCTGCAGACCCCCAAACAGTCACCATAACCTTCTTTTGATGGATTTTTGGTTTCGGAAAGGAGTGAAATCGGTCCGAAAATTGTGCTGAATGTCGCTGATTTTCATAAAAAATCTACTTCTCATCACACGTCGCAATCTGATCGAGAAACGGGTCATTCTAGTTACGCAGAAGAAGCGCGAAACACATCTCAAAATGACGATTTTTTGACTTTCGTTCAATTCGTTACGCACCCATTTATCGAGATATTTCAACTTTCCAATTTGCTTCAAGTGCCAAGCGACAGTTGAGGGATCAAAAGTAAGCTCTTCTGCGAGTACTTGAACAGTTGTGCGTGGATGGACTTCTGCCAGATTCTTCAATTCGTCAGAGTAAATCATCGCTGGGCGGCTGCCATGAGGCTCATCTTCCAGGCTGGTATTGCCAGAGCGAAACCTTTGATATTAGCGTTACATAATGTGTTCGTTGACACTTTCCTTCCCAAAACTTCGTTGATGTTTCAAGCGGTTTGAGCTGCATTATCCCCTAGCTTCAACTCGTAGAAGTAAATGTTGCAAAAATCACGTTTTAACGTCTGCAATTTAAATTGAAATTATTAATAAAAGAAACATTAAAATAAGTTTTAGACAAATATATATGAAAGAGAGTGTGTTGTGAGAATGTTACTATAAGGAATTTCTTTAGAGTAGTGCAAAAACTTTATGGTTTTATAGAATGTTCCATTAAGTATCATGGTCTTTTTGAGAACTTCAAAAGTTTTCATACTCTTCGATCTTTGAGTTCAACTCGATGAAGCAGCCGGGAAGACAACTGTGGTGCGTTATTGAAAACAATTCCCGTAAAAGTCACTACAATGACAAACGTCACTCTGGAGGCCTCTTTTGATCATTATACAGTCGGTGATGCATCATCCCTTTTAAGAGCAATTGATTTTTGATTATGTGTTTGTCTTACAGTCATGAGTGAATTTCTAGAGCTCTGCAATATTCTTTCTAAGGCTCTACAAAGAAAAGACAACAATATATCCGCCGCGTCATCCTAAGTGAACTCATTGATTAATGCAATCAAAGATCAACGTTCTGAAAGGCTTTTGATCTGATGTGAAAAAAGCCCGACAAATTGCCGATGTCATGAACATTCAATATAATGAGCTATGGCAACGATAAGTATCCAAGCGCATTGATGATCAATGTAAATCACAGGTAATGGAATAAATAGCATTTGATGCATTTTTGCCGAACTGTGTTTCAAATATTTTGCATTTCTTCGTAGAGTGTAGCTCTGTGTCGGATAATTAATCTGTATAAGTATTGCGGTCCAATTTAGTGCAATCGAGAACGAGTGGAGTTGATCGACAACTATGACCGCATTAAATTGTGCATCTTTGTAATTTCATCTAGTTTCTCTATTTCGCTTACTGTATCTTTTACTGCACTGTGAAAGTTTCTTTATTGCATATTGCAGATCCTTCTGCTTGATTTGCGGAATCCTTATTGAAAAAAATGTGAAATTAGTTTTAAATTTTTAACAGCAGCCCCCATAAGTTTTTTCTTTTGCCTTTTACTGGTTCCACTTTCAAATGTCCTCTTCGTCTTTTAATCACCGACCTTGTTTATTTTTTTAATTATTAATGTGAGGGATAATTTGGAATGTTGTAAGTTTTTTGTTTATATGCTGTTTTGATTTGTGACTCCTACTCAGATGGGATTGATATGTTTATTGATTTATTATTTGAATCTAATGATATTAATTTTAAATACTAATTAATTGCATTACCAGAAAATTTTTGCGATATATTATTTCACTCAGCATTTTAAGCATTTCTTATATAGAAAAAGATTCTTGTTACGAACAAACCACAAAGCTATTACGTTTATAATGACCACAAAGAACCCAATAACACTGCAATTTCAAACATGGATAAATTTTCTCAGCGGTCTTGATATGAAAATGGAAGTATAATTATGAATTTTAATAATATTTTTAGTAAACGATTTTAATTTATTAAATTTAATATATTTTAAAAATTAATGTTCATTTAAAAATTACGTAATGCCTTTTCTTCCAATAAAATTTAAGAAATTAAAAATTAATATTAAAATCTTTCCCATTCATTGATTTTTTAGATTTGAATACTTAAACAAAGCATTATATCAATCAAAGAAAGATGACCTCCGAAAATTGTTGTGAAGAATTTGTTTGTGTTGTAAATAAATGTTTACATTCAAATTGTGATGTTATTAATAATTATCAATAAAATCAAAGATTAATGAAAATAAATAACCTATTATTTTTAGTATTTTTGAATTAATTTTCACTACCACCAAAGACTGAATAGAGCCAAAATTTGAGCTTTTGGCTAAACAATAAAGATTTCCAAACAAAGACATCTACTTATAACCGGTATTTGAATAAATCAAAAAAAATTGAAATTTTATTCAAATTTAGAACAACTCACAATTTTGATTTAAAATTTCACATAAAAAGATTAATCAATTCATGCAGTCAAACAACTGCTATTTTTCAAACAATTTATACAAGTAAGTTCTTTCACCATTAAATTAAATTTTCCAAACAAATTTGTCATTCAAATTAATCAATGTTTTTATTTCAATTTTCAACACCGAAATCAGAACATTTCATATTAAGATGGTTAGTTCAATTTTAAATATAATAGAGTTTAAAAATACAATTATTAATTGTAAGAATTTTTTATATTAATTAAATTCAGTATATAACCAAAACACTTCAAAATGACTATACATACTTTAAAGTTTTATAAACTGTCTTTGACTTACAGTACTTGGCCATATTATTAGACCCATTCGTGAAAAATATATTTCTTCTTGTGAAATCATCATAAATCAAATGCAACTGTCTACACTGTTGTTTTTATACTTATTTCTGGTGC
>MQRK01021590.1:0-14066 GCA_001938485.1 Girardia tigrina | reverse complement strand
GGTAACCGCGACCGTTGCCATGGTAACCGCGACCGTTGCTATGGTAATCGGGACCGTTGCCATGGTAACCACGATAACCCATACCGTTGCCATGGTTACGGCTAGGGGGGGGTGTAGGCAGAATGCCAATTTTCTCCCTACTAAAGAGAACAGATTAAAGAAAATATTAGAATTGGAAAGACCAAATAATGGCTTCTAAAAACAATATCATGACGACCAGAGATAACAAATATTGGATCCTTCTGAAGAAGAGAACAGATTTTATAGGAGATATACATAAAATGTTATGCCACGCAGGAATTAAGAAAGTTTACAATCACATAAAAGATGACTTCGATATGTATTAAGAATCGTATTAAGAACACCAACATGGGTTTTCGAACTTTTATTTTCAATACAATTAGAATTGTCTTTTGGACAACTCTCAGTAAAGCTTTCGTAATTCGACATCGTTCTAAATTGAAAAGTTTAGTTAATGTTTTTAATAAACAATTATTCGAATAAATTTTTCATTATTTTCAGATTTTATTTTTAAAGTTCAAATTTTTTAATTTTAGTAATAATTTTATGTACATATTAATTTTATTTAAAAAATGATTTTATGTGAAGAAAGAACATTTATTTAATTTAAAACTTATTTAAAAGCTATTTACTTTATTTAAATTCTTAATATGAAAATTTGAAACGATTTAATATTTTTTAAAGTTTTTTAAATATATTATGTTGTACTTTAAAATGCAAATTACACTCGAATAATTATTTATCGTGAATATCCAAAATATCAATTTTCCATCTGGGTGGGAGAAACACATTTCCTAATACTAAACTCAACATACAAAATTCAACAAACCAATTTCAACATACCAAATTTTAAATATTCCTCACATCCCCGTCGATTTAAATGGCTTTAGCCATTCCACATTTCTGATCAATATTCTACCATCATCTAATTGTATCTCGTAACTTCCGTAACTTCTATTATTTCCGTCCAATCTTTGTGGACCTCGTCTTTCATTTGTATATTCATGGCATCCCTAATTGTTCTGAAATGTCCCTCAACAATCTCATTGGTATTGTGGTGGTAAGGACTAGAATATACTATCTCAGCTTTAAATCTATTTGCTATTTCTTTAAAAAGGGCTGATTCGAATGTTTTTCCTCTATCAACATAGATTTCTTTTGGTGGTCGGTATTTCCAAATCCATTTGTCTAGTATTACCTTTCGCACGCTTTTCTCGTCTTGATGAGCTACTGCGTTCAAACTGTTTAATATGTTTAATATGTTTCTCTTTTGTTTTTATTTTTAGGGTCTTTCTTTTCTGACAATTCATACAAATTTTCACAATTTTCTTTACCGTTTTTCTCATATCTTCCATATCGAAATCATCTTTCAAATAATTATAAACTTTCTTGCTACCAGCGTGACACAGCATCTTGTGTATTTCTTCCACGAATTCAGTTCTTTAACTTTTCGGAATCCAGTATTTGTTTTCCATTGTCGTTACGATATCATCTTTCAGCAACCATTTCTTTGTTTTCCCAGTTCTGATATCTGATCTAATTTGTTTTATCTCGTCATTATCTTTCTGTAATTTGAATCCTTTGGATTCATGGTCTAATGTTAGGATTATTGTTTTAACTTTACCCTTCTTAGCTTCCTCATGCATAGTTTGACATTGTACACCAATTTCACAGGAATTTCTCGACATTGCATCGGCGTTAGAGTGTTTTTCACCTTTCCGGTATTACATTGTCATATCCAACTCACTTAGAAAATTTATCCAAGTTTGAAATTGAGGAGTGATTGAGTTCTTTGTTGTCTTGATAAAGGTAATGGCTTTATGATCCGTTCTTAATAGAAATTTCTTGCCGTACAGATAGTGCTTGAAGTGTTGTGTAAAATAGTAGATTTCCAGCAGTTCTTTTCTCGTAATACAGTATCCAAATTCATGTTTTTTTCAATTTGTGCGATCCATATGCAATCACTCTTTCTCTTACATATATATCTTTCTATGATAGAACCGCGCCAATTACTAGCATCCGTGTCCAATATGAATTCTTTTCCGAAATCTGGGTATGCTAGTATGCTGGTGTTTGATCATCTTTTCCTTTAATTTTTGAAACGCTTCGTTACATTCTTCCGTCCATATTAGCATTTTTTCTTTATTCTTTCCGCACAGTCCTTCCAATACTTTTGAATACTTTGCATAATCTTTTAAGAATTTCCTGCAATAGTTCGTTAAACCTAAAAAAGCTTCTCAAATTTTGTACACACGAAGGATTCTGAAACTTGCTAATTGCATTGATCTTTGTATGATCTGTTTCTATGCCATCTCTGCTGATCACATATCCCAAAACTTTGTCTTTTCAACCAAAAAGTGACATTTATCTGGATTAATTCTCAGACCCGATTGCTTTATTTTACTAAATACGTGTTCAATTCGTTTGAAGTGTTCTTCCTTGTCTTTTGCGAAAATTATTATATCGTTTAAATACACAACTGCCTCTTTTCAATTTAATTCACCAAAAACTCTTACCATCAGTTCTTGAAACGTTGCTGGTGCCGCCGCAATTCCAAATGGCATTCTCTTGAAGCAGTATTGGCCATCCTTTGTTGAAAATGCTGTTTTGACTTTTGATTCATCTTCAAGTTCCACTTGATGGTATACGTTTCCTAAATTGATTGAGCTAAAATACTTTTCTCCATTTACTGTATTCAGCATTTCCTCAACATTTGGCATTTGGAATGCAGGTCTAACAGTGATTTTATTCAATTGCCGAAAATCTACACACACTCGAATGTCCTGTTTCTCCTTTTTCCAAACACAAACTAGAAGGAAATTCTACGGTGAACTGCATTTCTCTATAATATCGTTTTCTTCATAATTTCGAATAATATCGTCCAGTTTTTCTTTGAAATGTTTTGGTTGTCGAAAAGGTTTCACTAAAACTGGTTCTCGATGCGTTTCGATTAGGCAAAATATTCAAAAATACTGGAAGGGCTATGTGGAAAATATAAAGATAAAAAATTGACATGGACAAAGGAATGTGATGAAGCATTTCAGACATTAAAAGATAAAATGACAAAAACATCGATCCCAACATATCTAGATTTTAAAAGGCGTTTATACTGGATACAGACGCTAGTTTTGACTAATCGGGGCAGTACTTGCCCAGAAGGATGCATACGGAAGGGAAAGAGTAATTGCATATGGATCACACATGATGAACAAACACGAACTTGGATACTGTATTACAAGAAAATAATTATTGGCAATCTATTATTTTACCCAGCACTTCAAACATTTCTTATACGGAAAGAAGTTTCTACTTAAAACAGACTATAAGGTCATTACATTCATGATGACAACGAAGAACCCAATAACTCCACAATTCCAAACTTGGATAAACGTCCTTAGTGGACTAGACATGAGGATGGAATACCGTAAGGGCGAAAAACACACCAATGTAGAACCAATGTCGAGAAATACATGTGAACTATGTGTACAATGTCAGACAATGCACGATGATGCTAAAAAGGAAAAGTTAAAACTAGAATCCTAGCATTAATAGAAGATTCAGAAGAGTTCATTTGGCAGACAAACGATGAAGAAATAGAACAGATTAAAGAAAATATTAAAATGGGAAAGACAAAAGAATGGCTACTGAAAAGCAATATCGTGAAAACAAGAGATAACAAATATTGGATCCCTCTGAAGAAGAGAACAGACTTTATAGAAGATATACATAAAATGTTATGCCATGCTGGAAGTAAGAAAGTACATAATTACATAAAAGATGATTTCGATATGTATGAAATGCGACAACAGATAAAGAAAATCGTACAAAGTAGCAAAAACTGCCAGAAAAGGAAGACGCTGATGACAAAAACGAAAGAGAAACACATTAAACAATCTGCCGACGAACCATTTCAAAAAATTTACATGGACTTTTGCGGACCATTCAGAAGGACTATCAATGGATACCAAAACATTTTAGCAATAATCGATCAATTTAGAAGGTACATCAGCTTGACCTCAGTGACACACCAAGACGAGAAGACTACACAAAAGATACTATTAGAGAAATGGATTTGGAAATTCGGACCACCAAAAGTGATACGCGTTGATAGACGGAAAATATTCGAATCAGCACTCTTTAAAGAAACGACGAAGAAATTTAAGACTGAGATAGTCTATTCAAGCCCTTATCACCACAACACTAACAGGATCATAGAAAGACAATTCAGAACAATAAGAGACACCATAAATATAATATTAAAGGATGAAATGCATAGAGGTTTGGGAGAAATGTTTGCAGAAATAGAATTCATGTTAAACGGTATAATTCAAGCAACAACTGGAATATCTCAAGCCGAGATAACCTTCAGAAAAAAACTCTGACATTGGTGTAAGAACACAAAAGAAGAAAACAGTGGAGAAAAAGAAAATAAAAATCCTATTGAAACAAAGCGAATATTTCAGGTCGGAGATAAAGTATTGATAAAGAAAGTTAACCCATTAAAAGAGGATGACCGTTTTATGGGACCAGCTAAAATTATAAAGCAAAGACACAAAAGAAGTTATGAGATACAACTAGATGATACAACTCTATCTTGATCAGAAATGTAGAATGGCTAAAGCTATTTAAACCTAGGGGATGTGAGGAATATGTTTAATTGTTTGAATGTGTAAATGTAGTGATGCTGTATGTTGAATTTAGAATGGGTTATTCTCCCACCTAGATGGAAATTGGTATTTTTTGTAAAATTAATTCCAATCTTTCAACAATTCCAATTTATATATCACTTTATTTTAAAACTGATTTGAATCTATATAAACTTACCAATTATTACAAATCCTTGCATTAACGGTGACAATTTATCCGTTCACTTGACAGAAACTTTGACAAAACCAGGTATCCAGAGTAATTTCATACATACCTTGATATATTTATTGACTACCACTAATAGACGGTTATTCTTCTTGTGATTGATATTATTTTTTTCTATACGACTATTATCGGTTAGAGTTATTTGATTACATTATTTAACTATTTGCATCTTATTTTATTCTAAAGTAAAATTAGATATTTATCAGCACATTAAAATATCTAATTTTACAAAAAATACCAATTTCCATCTGGGTGGGAGAATCACCATTCTAAATTCAACATACTTAAATCAACATACAGCATCCATACATTTACACATTCAAATAATTTAAAATATTCCTCACAATCAAATTTTCATATTATCATTTATTGTCATCGAAAATGAGTAAGTGTACAAAGTTTGGAGAGAATTGATTGTGTAAAAAGCCTTCAAAAATAGGTTTTTAAATTCCATGGATACATAGAAAGTAAGCTAATAAAAAGAATGGAAAAAAGTTGTTCTTATGAGTCCGTTTATAAGGATACTGCTATGCATTAAAATTTAGAATCTAATTTTTACTCTATTTAAATTATTTAAGAAGAATTTAAAATAAAAATTAAAAAAACTTTAAATAGAAAAAAATATAAATTAAGAAACGAAATCCCATATAAAATATTCGAATTAAACGAAAAAAAATTCAAAATAAAATTTAATAACAATTAGTAATTTCTTAATAAGTAATTTCTTTTTTGAAATAATAATGATAAAATAAACGATTTCAAAACATTTCCATTAAAAAACATTTTGTTTAAATATATTACTTTGATAATTAATTAAATTTCAAATTTCAAAAAATAGTCAAATCAATCGTTAATCACACTGTATTTATTGTTTCAGGCGATCTTGGATGAAAACAGTAATTATAACACGAAATTCTTGAAATGCGGTTGTATTTTATTTGAATCACGACCGATTTTATCGGATTCAGAATTTTCCACTAAATCCAAAACGAATAATATCGAATTTATAATCACTCGACAGTTTTTATTTACGAAATCGTCTTTATCGATTTATATTTTCCTTTCGATTTATTTGATCTGTTTTTATTTTGAGGTGATAATTATTTTTTTGGCGATTCTTTCATTTTATCTCCAAAGAGGAAAGAAAATATTTTTCCAAAGTTTTTTTATATCAGTTAATTTTTGAAAAATAATTTTGTTAAAGCTGTTTTAAAAAAATGATTATTGAACATGTTTCGAATTTTTGCACTCCATCATCAACAATAGTAATTTAATTTTCGAAATATTTAATGGAAGAGTTAGTAAATTTACTTGTTTAATTCGGGAATATATTCTGATGAGACTTCAGATAAAGACATTTGTAAACAACAAGTTTCCCTACATTGAATCAATCACCAATTTTTATTTTTTACTAGGAAAGACCCGTCATATATGACGGGTGAGCTGAATTTTCATCTTTGACAGTTTCTGTTTTAATTTTTAAATCGTAATTATTATAATTTATTGTTGCAAATTCTGTGTTGATTTAACAGTCGGTCAATTATATCGGCTACCGGTGCCTTTTGACGAAGGGGCTGCACAGACAGAACTGTCTCGATGCGGGCTATCCAGATTGACCACATTCTTATTTGGATTGCCTCTGGTTCCCCGTAATTTTACATTTTGATCATAGCGTGACCGACAAACAATCAAACACACTTTTTAGACAAATATATATATATATATATATATATATATTTGTATGTCATATTTTATCTTTATTTTTAAATTGTAATATATTATTTATAGTATTTATATTATTATTTTTATTTATTTATATTAATTAAAATTTGAATATTAATCTGCTTAGAAATAATAAATTGCTAAGCAAGATTAATTGACAAAAAAATTAATGGAAATTTTTAACCTTTAAAATTCTTTGCAATTACTGAGAAGTGGCAAAATAAATCTATAATAAAACAAAAGAAAAAAGAAAGAGAGTAACATAAACGAGAAACATTTTCACCAAGACAAGGTTATATTTTGATTTACTAAAAGCCAACCATCAGTTTCCGATGTCGAAAGACGATATCAAGAAAACCGCAATCATAACTATGTTTGGATTATTACTTTTATGTAACGATTCTTAATTAATTGAATCCTTTATTTATCATCAACAATTCAAGTAACTATTTATTTATCATTTATCTCTCTCAATCATCTTTCGTGTTTGCTGTAATCCCAATATTTACTACTTTCTGTCATTCGTTGTATTAATATATATATAATAATATATATATATGATTAAATTTCTCATTCCTTACATATATTTATACAACAAGGTTCATTAATCATAAAGTTTAGTTTGCCTTGTTATTACATCATTTTTGAAACTTTTGTTTAATAACAACAATAAACATTATTTAAACAAGTTTTGCCTAAGTAAATTTCTGAGGAACGATTTTTTATTTTTCTTGCACAAACCAATAATATATATAATATTTGTCTAAAAGTGTGTTTGTTTGTTTGTTCGTCGGTAATGCTTTTAAATGTGAAATTTCGGAAGAAACACTAAAGTACGTGCTCAATCTAAATAGCCTCCATCAATACAATATTGTCGGTACAGCGCCTTCGCCGAAAGACGCCCGGAAGCCGATGAAATCGATCGAAAACCGTACAAGTCATTAAATGGTTAAATTAACACCGATTTCGAATAATGAAGATTTTGACGATTCCTGCACGGAATTTCGTGAGAATTTTTATGAAAATACTTATAAAATACCTTAAAAATACTTATAAAAATCAAGCGCCGAACACCAAACAAATCCTTCTGATTTTTGTGTTCAAAATCAAATTCAAATTAAATACCCAACACATTTAAACAGAGTTTAGCAAGTTTTTACAAAATTAAATAAAATGTTTTAAAATACAAATAAATCTCATTAAATATTAGTTGTAAAGAAATAAAAAATTAAATATAAATTTATACAAAACTGAAGATATAAAAATATTCTAAGAGTTTTTATAAATTATAAATGACGATTTTTATAACTTATTTACTAATTATATTACTAAAAATCAAGATTGTAAAAATTACAAATGTTCGTTATTAAAAAATAATATGAATATTTCGTTTATAAATAAGTTTTTTGTTAAAAATGCAAATCTAATAAAAAATAACGGTGAAAATTTAAATTATGAAAGCTCTATTGATAACCTTAAAATATTTTTCAAAAATAAAATTAATACGAAAATATTTTAAATAAATACTATATATGTGTGTGTCTGTAACGCTCAATGTATACCATGATTAAAATTTTTATGAAATTACTAATAAAATACAAATTTATTTGATGAATGGCGATTTCTATCACTTATTTACTAATTTTATTTCTAAAAATCAATTTAGGTTAAATTTGCGAAATTTCGTTACATCTGAATCACGGTTTGTCGGTCAAGCTCAAATTTTACTATGATCATATATATGCTGATAAAATGCGAAATAGTGGAGGAACAGTGAGTGAATCCGTGTAAAGTTGAGGTTAATCTACATAGTCCGCATCGAGGCAGTTTTGTCTGTACAGCGTCTTCGCCGAAAGGCGCCGGATGCCGACTTATTTAATTGACTGTTAAATCAACACAGAATTCGGAGCAATAAATAATAAATTATAATAATTACGATTTAAAAATTAAAACAAACTTTCAAAGTCGAAAATTCAGCTCACCCGTTATATATGACTGGTCTTTTTCTAGTTTAATAAAACTCCTTTCAAATATTTTATATCTTAATTTCGTATTTCTTTAAACTGTAATAATTTATAAAAACTCTTAGAATATTTTTATATCTTCAGTTTTGTATAAATTTATATTTAATTTTTTATTTCTTTACAACTAATATTTAATATGAGATTTATTTGTATTTTAAAACATTTTATTTAATTTTGTAAAAACTTGCTAAACTCTGTTTAAATGTGTTGGGTATTTAATTTGAATTTGATTTTGAACACAAAAATCAGAAGGATTTGTTTGGTGTTCGGCGCTCAATTATCTGCCCAACGTTTAAACTCGAAAAACTCTTTGACTCCAATAAATAACAAAACTTTCAATAATCGTTTATTTCAATATACAATTACAATCTTGAGCAAAGGTTTGTACAACTTTTGAATGATTGGAGGCGAGAATATCAGATGCTATACAGTTTAAAGATATTAAATAAATCTTAAATCCTATACAGGAATTTTAAAGAATATTTTTGCTTTTCAATTTTTTTATTATTATTTTTTCAGTTTCTTCTGTTCCCCTTTAATATAAATATTACTCTATTTATACTAGAGCTTACAATATTTAATATATATATATATATATATATATATACATATAAATATATATTTTAATTTATTTATTATATAAAATATATATTTTTTTAAAAAAAATTTACATCAGGCCATTAAGGCCAATGAATCAATTAGGCCATTAGGCCGATAAAGTTTTCTATTTGACAGGCCAATAGATCGATGATATCTGATTAGGCCATTCAGGCCGTATTAAATTTTATTTTGATGAATGGCCTAATGGCCGATTAGTCGACTGAGTCGACTTTTATTTTCTTTAAATAGGAAAATATTGCCCGGAGTTTTATTATTTGGTTTCTCAAAATTCAGGTTGGATTTTTTTTATTTTATTTTATTTTATATTTTTTTATATATATATTTTTTATATTTTATTTTAAAAAAACAAGACCTTAGGATCCCAAATTCGAAATCGATCCGGGAATGAGGCGGTAGTTCCTCATTCCCAGGAATGATCGAAAGTGGATCCCGAAACATCCATTGCTTTTTTTTATATTCATTTTTCCTTGATTTAATCTTATATATAATTCCTTTTCTTATGTAATTTTCAGGCAACATTACAGGCCCCCAAAAATTCGGCACCATTTCGGGGGATGAGACGTAATAATCTCTCATTCCCAGGAATGACCGAAAGAGGAGTCTCAGGCTTCTAAAAAAATTCAAATTCATAAAAATATTTTAAAAATATTATTTTTATTATTTACCAAAAACTACTACAGAGTTATCACCGACTGCCGTACGGCATTTATATATAATTTTATACAACCGTATGGTATATATTTAAATATATATAATTTTATACACAAGACCTCAACAAATGTTCTTAAAATATTATCTTTACCTTCGTTCTCAAATCTATTTAATTTACAAAAATTAGTATTTTAAGTTTTATGTAAACATTTCTTTTTTATAATAACTTATGTTTTTTAATTGAATATTAATTTATCCCTTTTAAATGTAATATTTTTATCTTTAATTTATGATATATTTAAAATGTTTTGACAGTCTGAATAATATTCAGTCCAAATTTGGTTAAATTTGGTAAAATATTAGTGTGTTTTTAAAGGCCACCTGAGGACTTTTGAGACAGCCTAAGTATTTTAGAAAAATTTTTATTTTCCAAAATTTATTTACATGAAAAGTAATAAATCATCTGAAAACACCAACAAATAAAAAATTTTGAAAAAATTTCTTATTAGAGGTTAAATGGAAGAGTAGCCAATATATGGTTTTTGAAACCTTCGATATTTTTTTTTTAATTATTTCAGATTAAATATGCTCAATTTGTGATTATTATTGGCGCTGTTTTACGATTGACTATATGGCTACACTATCGAATACATCGAGGTAATTTGTTTTTCAGATGGATTTTTTATTTTTAAACACTGGATTTTTTTACTACTAAAGCGCCGGACAAGCATCATTTTACCCCAATTGGAAAATATTATATTTATTTTTGAGAAAAATTTTACCGCTATGTATAATTATTAAAATGGTATGTATTTTTTTATTAAAAAGCTAAGTATTTTATTCAATAAATTCTAAGTAAATAAATATGAAAAGCTAAGTCAAAAAATAAAAAAGATAAATAAAAAATGCATAATTACAAGTACAAAATACAACATTGTAATTAAAAAATAGAAAGTTAATGAATCAAAATACAAAGATGATTTTTTATCCTTTTTTTGAAAAATTAGAGCATTTTTAGCCTTGGTTGGTCTGTCACGCTTCAATTTTTCTCAGATTGGCACATTTTTAGCAGTAGCAGGTGGTTTACAAAGACCGGTTCTAATTGAAATGTCAACAACATGCTTACAGATATCATTTTTGAAAAATTCTGGGTAGTCGTATACTCTATCTTGCCAAACTTTTTCTTTAAAAAATGTGATTTTCCAAACATTAAAAGCGTGTTTTTTAAATTGCTCGAAGGTATTCCAACGCAGTATTTTTTTCGTTAATAACACTTTTAGCAAGTTGATTTATCTTTCCAGAATAAACGAAATATTCGACTGTTTTTCCAGATCTTCCAACAGCAAAACTTTGTCAGTCTTTGCCCATTGATAAGCACTGGTCCAAACAATTAATGGGATAGTAGGAGATGTCACAAATGTCTTCATATCTCGTTCATAAGCTTTCGACCAGTTGGCAACCATCTCAAAAACAACGACGAGCAAACGAAAGAGAGGTAATCGTTCACGTAAAGTTCCATCTTCTTTGATATATCGGTTAAAACTCTCCAAAGCATTGTTGGTACTCGGAGTGAAATGTTGGTATCCTTCATGCCAAGTGTTATTCAATAATGGCCACTCATTATTGAAATAGTCGACAAATTCTGGAAAATCTTTTTTCCATTTTTTAAGAAAAAGAATTGATGCTTTTCCAAATACTTCAAAAGACTGGGACAGATGTAACTTATCAATGTCTTCAAAAACAGGTTCACAAAAAAATTATCTACTTTTTTAGCACAATCACGACGCATATGAGCCCAACACATTATAATTTGGTACTTATTGAAAAGTTGAATGAAGGCGTTTTTTATTGCAGCCGATGCGTCACAAACTAGCATTTCAGGCTCAAAAGACGCATTATGAATCTTTGATAGACCTTCAACAATACTCTTAAAAATGAAAATAAAATCGGCAGTCTTTTCATTTGTACAGACTGCAAGTCCATATGGATAAAAATATCGATCTGAGTCGGTTGTACCACAAATTAAGGCTGGAAAACCTTGCCAATTCCATTTATAAGTGAAATCGGCATGTAGAATTTTTCTGCCTTTAGCGATATACAATCGTCTTTTAGTTGTGACGAAACACTTGAAAGTGTTGGTTTCTTGTTCGACTTCTTCATCATTATCATTATCACTGTACTCGAAATGAACAGATTATTCTAATATAAAAGCATCATCATGTGATTCAGGAACGTTTTTATTTTCTTTGAGTATACCTTCTTACTCTCCTAAACTTATTTTAACCGGTTCGTATTTTTCCTTTTTCAATTTAATTAGAAAATTCCTTAATTGAGTTATTGATGGATTTTTTTTCTTTTCAATTCATCGCTCATGCAAAATTTCTAAAATTCTCTTAGGCTTAATTCTAAGTTCCACCAGCTCATTTATAATATTTTTGACATCTTCAGAAAAAAAGATTTTTGGAAGAATTTTCATCATGACTATGTTCAGCTCTAGCTCGAAATAAGATTACCTCAACAAAAAATATATACAACAAAGTCGAATAATGTTGTTTTTTAAAATACTAATACTGATGAAAAGATAAAAAAACAACAGAAATTTTTTTATTTACCGATTGTTTTGATTTTTTAATATAGCTTTTATTTTTTTAACATAGATTTTTGTTATTTGCTGAGTGATTAATTATTATACTTAGAATTATTGTTTTTTACTTAGATATTAATTTTTTTACTTAGAAAATATTAATTTACTGATATAATAATTAAATACATATAATTCGTTTATTTTACTTAGTATTTTATTAAGAATAATTAGCTTTTTAATAAAAAAAATACATAGCGTTTTAATTAAAATACTTAGTGCTTAAATCACAGACCTTATTTTTTTATTTTTATTCTCATCAAAGATTACTCTTTTGTTCTTCATTCATTTATTTCTGTAAAAAGTTAATTCAAATCATTTATCAACTATTATGTCTAGTAATAATTAATGTTGTTGATCTTCGTTTAAATGCATCAATATAACCTACAAACCTGCGCTAAATACGAAAAGTGTAAAGCTTAATTAACATGGTTGTTGGAAATATTGTTGGGGTTCCGAAAAATATAAATTAAATTTTTAAATCTAATAAAAAATTTAAAATAATTCGCTGGTTAAAATTAATAATTTTTTTGATTATTATAATAGTATTTTAGTAAAATTTATAAAATATTTGTAAATATTTTGAGATTTGTTTTAGTTATTCAATTTTCAAGGTTTAGAAAAGCTAGTATATAAGCAGTAGTTATTTCAGTTACAATTCACACAAATTATAACTCAAAGAAGATTTAAACCTGAATGTACGGTAAATTAGATTTATGTTAATATTAAGACATATTCAAGTATCCTGTAAAGGAGAAAAGTTAAGTTTATAAAATAAAATAAATTAAATTTATAAAATAAATAAAACGAAAAGTATCAGTATCCTATAAAGGAGAAGTTAAGTTTTAAATAAATCATTTTAGCATCGCTCGAACTAAAAAGTTGTTGTAACTGTTTAATCGAAGTTTGATCTTGGAATCGAAGTGTACTGAAAAAGTTGAATTTATATTTGTACTTCAATTGTTGTTTGCAGAATAAATTGTTATTAAAAGGTCTTGTTCATTCTTCATATATTTCTGAATTACTGCTATTAGTAACTGCTATTTCCTCTTTACTGCTTTTTAGTAACAATCGATCATTTGTATGCCCCACGTTTTTGGTTAGGTATAAAATTTCGCACATGTCTAGAAAAAAAATTATTTTCCTCTTTTTAGTGCATTGGTAATGCTTGAAAAACGGGTTGTTTTTATAAAAAAATTTTTTATTAATAATATTATTTTACTATTTTTAGTTATCATTTAGGAATTCAAATCTTTCGATTGATTTCGAATAACAGAAATGATACTAAAACCAAAATAACAAAGTTTTATTTTAATAAAAGCAAGTTTTATTTCAAAATAATTTTCTTGTACGTATTAATTAATATTATTGATTTTTTTCATAAAGTTAAATTATAGCATACAGCTGTGGACAAAAGTCTGTTGACTTTCACATTTTCTACACATTAAGTGCACAAAATGATAATATGTTATTAAAAAAGCTGTAGACAAATGAATAATTTGTATAAATCATAT
>MQRK01021468.1:0-12249 GCA_001938485.1 Girardia tigrina | reverse complement strand
AAAATTAATATGGATTGAAAAGATAAACATTTCCTCATATTTTGCTTTATTATTTCCGTAAAGGAAAGAACGCAGTGCAAGCCGTCAATATCTTAAAAAAATAATTTGTCAAATTTAAAATAAAGAATTTTTTTCCGAGAAATGTTTTTCATCACATCAAAAGATGGATTAAAATAATATTAATTATTTTTCTTTTAGAATTTGAAAGATTAAAAATATAATTTTATCGAAATTAAGTAATTTCTGTTTGAATGTTTTTTTCTTATAAAAATTTAATTAATTGGAAAACACCAAATAAAATTAATGTAGATAAATTAAACTGAATTAGGCTTCTGGAAAAAAATACTCTTTTCTTTCCGATATCACTGTGGAAGCAGAGAATCAAATTACTCAGGGTCATATGGATTTACTTTAAGAAGTTTGATTGACCGAGGAATCTAATTTGGGAAAATTCCAAATTCAGAAATTAGAATGAATCTTTCTGAGTGATAATTAATTCAGATTTTTCCTATATTTTGTAAAATTACGAATTTTGAATTCAAATTTAAGATTAACTTGATCATCCTTGTGAGGAATATTTAGAATGTTTGATGTTTTGTGTCTGAATGTTGTATATTGACTTTGAATTGTGTCTCTCCTACCCATAGCACTAATTAATGTTTCAATTCTTATTATCTGAAAATATATAATGTTTAAATTTATTTATAATTTGAAATAATTGTAAAATTTTAAATAAGTTGATTAATTTTATTTACCATTTTTAAATAAATATTGGGTTGATGCAAAAGAAATGTCGTTTTCAATGTATTTAATATTTATTATTTGAAATATTTAGAAAATCATTAATAAATAGATTCATATTTAAATTTACTTTAAAACTTAAACTTTACTCTATATTTTGATACCAGTATGACAATATTGTTGTGAATTTAAGGTGTATTTATTTTATTTTAGAAATGTTAGAAAAGAGGAAAATGAGAACAATTTTATTCTACGATTTCAAACTAGGTCGAAAAGAGACAAAAACGGCTCGGAATAATAACAATGTATTTGGACAACATACGAATGTTGGTTTTCTAAGTTTCGTTGTGGCAACATGAGCCTTGGAGATGAAGAACACGGTAGTCGAGCATCACAAGTTGACGACTACCATTTGAAGAAGTTAATCAACGCTGACCCGCATAAAAATTAGCGGGAAGTCGCTCAAGAACTTAAAGTTCACCAATCAACAGTTGTTCACAATCTGAAGAAAATCGGGAAAGTGAAAAAACTGGACAAGTTGGTGCCGCACAAATTAAACGAAAATCAAGAAAATCGTCTTTTTAACATGTGTTCTTATCTGCTTTTGAGTAATCAAAGTGACCCTGTTCTGGATCGAAATGTAACTTGCGATAAAAAGTGGATCCTATGCGACAACCGGTGACGTTCAGCTCAGGGGTTGGATTTCAATGAGGCTCTAAAGTCTTTCCCGAGCCAAAATTACACCAAAAATGTCATGGTAACTGTTTAGTGGTCCGCACACGGTTTAATCCATTACAGCTTCCTAAAACAAGGTGTAAAAATTACAGCGGAAAAGTATTGTCAGCAAATTGATAAAATGCACCAAGAACTACAAAAAAACGGCCGACATTACTCAATAGAATGGGGCCATTTTTTCTGCATGACAAAGCTTGTTCACATGTTGCAAGAAAGACCCTACTGAAGTTAAACGAACTGGAATATGAAACTTTGCCTCATCCACCGTACTCACCAGACCTTTCTCCTACAGACTATCATCTTTTCAAACATTTCAGGCAGTTCCTTCGCGAAAAAGACTTCAGAAACCAAGGAGATGCTGAAAGAGCCTTGGACAACTTCATCGCCTCCAGAACTCCAGATTTTATGAAACTGGAATAAATAACTTGTTACCTGTTTTCAACAGTGTGTTCAAATAATGAGATTAATTAGACAGATGAAATTGTACAAAAGCTTTGACAAAGATTGTCCTAAGGAAATATAATTTATTATAATAATAAAAATATTAAAAGTCATGCTGGTGTTCTTAATAATCCTAAATTAAAATATCTTATGATAACTCCTAAGCAAAATCTAGTATAACGAATACTCACAAGGTGTGACGTTTAACCTGACTAAAAGTTTCTCAAAAGTTATTTAATTCCTAGAGACTAACCTTGATATTTACGAAATTAATTTCATTTTTATCAGTACGAGCTTCATTTTCAGATTCTTCTGACACTTGTGAAATTTCTGCAAGAGTCATACCAATTGATTCAAATATGTTTTAGAACAAGAAAATGGCTTTTTAGTGAAATTAACACCCAATTATTACAAAGAAGGGCATCCAAAAAAGTTTGTTGAAAAAAATGGAGCAAAGAAAAATGATATACGTATTAACATATTACTCATCATCAGAATCCTCATCAAATTTCTCAATAATGTTATCTCATACGAGCAGGCACATCTTCCATCGCTTCTTCAGATTCCGAATGCCCATATTAAATAAGTCTTTAAGTGCACTTGTTGACGACTTTCTGCATTTCCTCAGTATCGCTGACATGGTTTCCTCAAAGTGGCTTCTTAAAAGCAAAATTTAGGTGGAAATCGCTTCGCGCGAGGTATGGTAAATACGGAGGACAAGGGAGTAATTGCCATTTGAGTTTTTGATATTATCCAACATCAGTGTTGCGGTAGGGAAGTTTTTTTTTGTTGCAGAAGAGGTTTTGATTTCCCACAACGTTTGATTTTCAGAGCTTGACAAAGATCACTTTGCAAAAGGTTGTTGTAGTAGGCGCTGTTGATTGCTACTCCTTTCGCGAGGTAATCAATTAGAATAATGCCATCACCATTCAAAATTACTGTGGCCATGATCCTGCCGGTAGAGTGGACACGTTTTTCTTTGACAGAATGGTTTTCTTCTTGACAACACCATTGCTTTGATGACTTTTTTGTATCAGGAAAGTAAGACGGGAGTCAGATTTCGTCAAATGTAAAAATTCTTGGCTAAACCAGTCACTTAGGTTATTCATTATTTGCATCAAATTTTGGCAAGCTGTCTGACGATTGTACTTTATGATATCCCTCTAAAGTTGTGCCACCCATCAATCATATATTTTCCTCATTTTGAGCTTTGTGATCATGATGCGGTGTACAAAAATCGGAGTCAATCTCCTTAACAGTGACACATCGAACAAAGTCAATGTTGCATTTTCCAAAGTTGGCCGCTCCTGGTGTCATACTTCAGCAATTGTCAAACATTCTTTAATCTTAGCAAGCACTTATAGCTAGAACTTTAGTGCAAGGCTACCTTTCCAAATAAACCGGTTAAATGATACATAGCTCCGAAATAATTCAACCACGTTTGGCTGGATGTTACAGGTGATCATCATCTATTACTAGGCGGACAATATCTGATCGCAATGTTCTGATTATTGTTGCCTGTAACTATGTAAAATCTATCACGTATTTTAAGTTTCTTCACTATGGTGGATACATTAATGCTACAGTATCGCAAGCGGTGTCCGGACATCTCAACACATGACATTTTATCCTACAACATTTCATCATATTATATTTCATCAAACCGACATTTCATAATATGACATTTCCTCAAACTAGGATGAGTTGGATCTGATGAAATGTCATATGATGAAATTTCATATTTTGAGATATCATGGAATGATATATATACAAAGTAGCTTAAAATATCTTTGGAAGAACTTTCCGAAACCTCTACAAATTCCTCTAATACCTCGGATATTGAAACGAGAAAAGGGCACACAACATTTTTGTGCAAATAGCAAATTTTCTATTTGATTTATAAACAATTTTTAAACCCAGTTCACTAATTTTTCTTAAAACTGATTGTGATAAGTTAAAAAAGCAACCCGATAAACTTACCATTGGAAAGGACATTTCGAATGACTTCATAGCTGCTGTCTCAAAATCAATAAGTATTCTGACTGGAGAAGCACGTGGAATTAAAGTTTGAGGGCCTTTAACTTATTCATAGAGCATTTTTAACTTTTCCAGGTAACAAGATAAAATATGTAAAAAAAATAATTTTATGAAATTTTTATGATGAAATGTCGGTATGATGAAATGTCATATGATGAAATGTCATATGATGAAATGTCATATGATGAAATGTCATATGATGAAATGTCATATGTTGAGATATCATGGAACCATGGCAAGCGTGGTGATCAATTTTAATGCTCAATTAAGCTCATATACTTCCATGTTGATTCCGAAAAAACTAGTAAAAAAATAAAAAGTATCTGGAATATCTCCTTTTATGTGTTTTAATATTTCTGTGGTTTATATCGTTTTTCAAAAAATACTTTTTACTCTTTCTGTGTCATAATAAATGTAAATGGTGGTTAAAGTAAAAAAGTAAGTATATTTATAGAAAATCACTATTATCCATTAAATAAAAGGTAAATATTTTATTGTTTTACGCTGTGAACATTTTTTCATTATTAATATATCTAATTTGTCAATAATATTATAATACTCTTAAATTTTTCATGGAGTTAACAGCTTATAAGAGGCAGATTTTCTAATAAATTATTATTATGGATTGAAAAATATAATATGTAATGTGGATGGTTCAATTAATACATCATTTAATGTTTCATGTTTTTAAAATATAATTGTCTTTTTTAGTCATCGTATCTTGAAAAAGTAAGATCTAGAATGTATCTTGAATTAGAGTCACTTTGAGTCACATTAATTTTGGCTCCCCACTTACAGAGCTCCCATTGACGGTGATTCTCACAAGTTTAGAAAGGCATTTTCTCTTATTAAAAGATATCAAGTATTGCTAAAACAAAGATCTGTACAAAATTTTAACACAAATTGACATTGACATTTGATTTAATAGCTATCATACCTCCCAAATGTACTGAAAATGTAATGCTTTTATTACAAAGTTATCTCAACTAATAGAAAAAGAATCAAAAAGACAAAGAAATTTCAAGAAGGGCTTAAGAGTATATTCAAAATTACCACTTGTCAGTTCCAGGACTTCTCATCCTGCAAATACGAAAGACAGATGAAGATTGCAGAAAGACCTTTCATCTATGTTACATCAATGAAGTAAACGCATCGTGTAAATTGGGGATGTGGATAAAACTAAGAAAGCGACAATAAAGAGAAAAGATGAAAAAGCTGAGTGAAAGGATATAGAGAAAGCATTTGTTCACAATTCCCCTTCAAGTCATTCGGATGAATCAAAAATTTTCGATATCTATGAAAAAAGAACAGATGAATGGAGCACTCAATTTGTGGGATGTTTTAAAGAAGCAGCTCGAAATCAAACGAATATTCACAATGTTGCTCTACAAGCGGATTGAACAGGGCCACAACAGCTATCAGTACTGCTGCAATTGTGGAATATAGTGCTATCTCTATTGATTATAAGAGCAATGTTATCGACCAACACAAAGTATGGAGAGCTAGGTAGAAGCTATGAACACATTTAAGAGAATTTAATGCAACTAACGAAAAATCCGTTAGTGCATTGTTTCTTGGTGGTAGAAAAGACAAGACACTAGTAGACAAAATAAATAAGTGGTACACTACAGAGAAAAAATAAGACCGCTACTTGTTCGCTGGAGAACCTGGAACCTTTTATCTACGCCACTTTACAATCAAAATAGGAACAAGTTATTCTATTACGGTAGACTAGAATAAAATCTCGTTATTTTATGCCTGCATTTGAAATTAAAAAAAATTCTCTGTCCAATTTTAATACATCTTGTGTTCTTTTGTTTTTTAAGAAGACCAGAAAGGAAATTGAACTCTGTGAATATATATTTATATTAACAGGAAGGAATATGATGTTTATTGTATATTGTTTGATATGTTGTTTTAGGATTGTGTTTCTCCCACGCAGAAGGAAGATTGATGCTTTAAATATTTTAAAAATTATTATTTATTATTTTTTTTATTATTTCTGAATTATTATTTATTATTATTTTTGAAAATTATTCAGTTTTCAAATTTAAATAACTAACTTTAAAATTAAATTAATATATCATAAATAACATACATAAAATATTTTTTCAATAATTAAAATTATTTTTGTAAATTATATTATAAATTATTTCGAAATCGAATTATAAATAAATTGTAATTTAAATTTGTTTAAATAATAAGACGTTTAAAAATAGAATTAATTTTATCAATCAAGAACGATGACTAACTATAAAAATTTTATGGGGAATTTTCCTAGTGACTATTCAAGTTGTAATATCAAGAAATGTATTGAAAATCCAATCAGTGTTTTTAATATTAATTAAAGTAAGGCTTTTACTACAAACAGCAATTATATTGTCACAAAGGTGAAAAATACTTTACAAAAATTTAAAAAAACATAGACTTATCAAAATATGACGTTTTAATACAAAAACGGATGTATTACATCCACTAGAGGATCCTTTAAACTTCATTTTCGAGTTCAAAGTAGTAGAAAAACCACAAGCTTAAATGTGCTTTCTGATCCTCAACATTTAGTATGTGGACACAATGCCCTAACATACGATTACGGCATAATATTTTGTAAACAATACTGCTTGATTAGAAAATGGTTATTCAGTTCATCTCACGAAGCTCAATGTCACATCTCACGTAGCTCAGTTGAATCAAAATTGGCTTAAGGAATATTAAAGCAGCTGACTTACTCACCCGACAAAAACTTCATGGATCACTTTATCGATAAATAAAATCGATAAACAAATCGATAAATAACATTCGCTTTCAAATCGACATCGATCTCGTCCATATTGCAGAAATTCGATTTCTGGACAAAATGGTCGTCTTTAATATCGAAATATACGATTCCCGTTGGAGAATTTCTTTCGATATTCTCGATTCGGCCGGCTACCTCAAAAATAATTTCATTGACTTTTCTATTCAACAAAATCAAAACTTGATGAGCTCTACTCAATTTCAAACTGAATATTCACACGCCCATATCGATTTTGTTGCTGAAATCTATTACTTTTTGAGCCTGATTGTGCGTGTTATCATTAGAAAAAGATTGAAATGATCTTTTATTATCTCTCGGTTTACTAGAATTATTATTTTTATTATCGTCACTTTTAAAATTAATAATATTTTTTATTTTTATCGGTCAATTTATGAAGTCTTTATTGTGACTGAAGTGTGTTTGTAACTCAGCTCAAAGCAGTCAAGTTAAAATCGTTATGTTTCGCCTCGATATTCACATCGGGATTAAACTTTAAGACACTTTTTTGCGGTCAAAGCTTTAGATTTGCCTACACGCTCTTTGCGAAACAAAAAATGTCTGTTTATATCACTCACATCGACTGTGTCTAAATCGAGCACAGTGATGACTTTGAAGCACCACGTTACGAGATTCTTTAGCAATTCATATCCGATACCGCCCGCTCCAACAACCAAAACATTACTTCTTTCAACTGCATTCATTCTTTCAAATGGATTTTTTTTAATTAAATTGAGCAATCAGCAAAATGACGCAATTTTATTTTTTAAATTTTGTTTTGCTAATTTTCATCATTTTTGATTAGCAATATTTTCATATATTAAAAGAGAATTAAATTTTTTCCAAAACTTTATTTATTGCCATTGACTCATTTAAACAAATTTTTTACGACTTGTGATAACATTTGTTTTTCAAAATTTTCACTATAACATTCCTTTTTTTTCTATCCAGACACACACCACTCGACACACACACGCACGAATTCTCCACTTACATTTAAACACACATGCAAACATATCCCAATGAAATTACATTTTTCATTTTTAAACACACTCAAGCTATGTGATTGGTCCATTTAAAATGGAAATACAAATTCCAATCACAAATTATAAACAAAGGAATCTTTGTTTAAATAGATAAAATTTGAAAAACACAAATTTATAATATAAACCCAAAACACCGAAAATGTTAAATCAATTAATTGTTCTATTTGATTTGAATTCGAGAATTAACAATTTGAACTTTCTCCAGGTGACGATAATAATTTTGTCAAAGAGTGCGAATCTTGTATTATTTAATAATGTCAATCATCACTAAACCATATGGATGTGATGATCTCATATATATATTTATATATACTTATCGCTTTCTTCATAATGTAAATGAATTCCGACCGGAGAATCTTTGTAGAACTTTGACAAGTCTGACTGAATTCGTTTAGTATTTATTTGTGTCATGTTTGATTTTTGACTGATTTCAAAAAAAAGTTGACTAATTGAAATTTCAGATTTAAGTCCCTATTATATAGCGATAGACTGTTACGCAATACTCAATTTAAGGCTTTTTTTTTATTTTAATTTTTTTTTAATTAAAAAAAATAACAAGAAAAAACGTCTAATAATCAATATTCAAAATTTTAATTATTTATTCAAAAAGAAAAAAAAGAAAAAGACAAAAAAAGAAGAAAACTTAAAAGAAACAGAAGACAAAAAAACTAAGAATTAAAATATTTTAATATAATTTGAGGAATCACTTTGAACATTTAAGCATGGTTTATAATGTTTAATTAAGAATGCTTCAGTGATTATCCTCTCCTTACTTTGTCAAGGGGAGTTTTGTAACAATTGATTCTTAATAATTCCTTTTGTGCTCCTTCAAATGGAAGAAGACTGTGAAATTTTTTGCTAATTGATAATTGCCCCGGTGTTATAACCTTTTGTAAAAGATCTAATTCTCGATTGAAAATACTACAGGGGTAAACACTAAAAACCTAGTGGTAAGGAATATCTAAATACTTCTCTCGTTCAATTTCTGCTACGTCGTCATTCAGAATAATACTCGACTGATGCAACTGGCTCATCACCAATCTTTCTAAATATTTTCGAGTCTCATGTTGTCTTTCGAGGGTCATATACTTATATATATATTATATTTAATTTAATTACTTTTAACGTTTACATTTAATTTACTTTAATTAATCTTCTCTCATTTAAATTATAACATTGGGTTCAACTAAAGGGTCAAAGGCTATCGCAGCGCGACCAGAAACAACTTAAATAATTCAGGAGAGTTGAAAAACGATTTTGACCAATATTTGGAGTAAACATCGGAGGTCGAGCTCCGAAATATATTATATGAATTCAGAAATATATTAATTAAGAAAAATGTCGAATAGCGAAAGTGGTTTGAATAATTGTTGTAATGACAATTCTACTTGTGATTTTAATAAATGTACAAAAAATCATATTGATGTTGTTAATAGATTGTATTGTTTTTAGATTGCGATAAGATTTTATAGACGAAATTTTTATTTTGCGGACCCCTATAAATTTTATAAGATAAACTGATAAGAAGTACATTCTTTTCTCTTTTTTGTGTTTCAAAATTCTATTTTGTATTTATTATCTATTAATTAATTTTAATTTATAATATATGTATGTGTGATCAAAAATTTAAAAAAAGTTTTTCCCAATTAAAATTATTTATTTTAAAATATTATTTATATTTTACCAATATCTATCCATTAAAAATCATTCAACATTGATTAATTCAAACAAATATGAGAGATAATTTGTTGAACATTACAACCATTAATATATTAAATTTGACATATTTTTTTCAAATATCAGATATTATAAATAAAATTGTTAATTAATTTATTTTATCAGTGTTAAATTTTAATTAATGATTTAATAATTAACAATGTAATAAAAATGACAAAAAATACAATTTTTGTAGCATTACTTCAATACAAATTTTAAAGGAATGATAACATTTCTACTAATTATATTTCCCGTTATTATTATTATTGTTTCGGAATATCAATAAATTCTTTTTATATTTTGTTATTTTTATTTATAATAAATTTTTTTCCACCTCTCCATCGCGAATTAAAATTTAAAATTGAATTAAAGTTTTATAAAGAGAATTCGATTGTTAATTAGTTTTGAAACTCGATTTTTTGTTAGCTAGTGATAATTTGCTTGCCGAAGACTCATCGAACAATTTGAAAATGTATTTCAGTCGATTGGTTAACCAATTAGAGCGAGTCGTATTTTAAAGTGATCGAATTCATTGAATTTCGAAACAAATTACGAATCTATTTAAATCGATTTATTTCGTACAATTTGTTTTGTCAGAACTATTTTTTTATGATTTATTTTTACGAACGACAAATTTGACAATAATTTTTACTTTAATCAATTAAAACAATTTCAGAAATCCAAGTTTTAGCAACGGGTTTAATTTATATTTTAATTTTTGATTTGAATTTTATTTTTATGTGATTTGGGTTTTCATTATCGAAAAATATAATTTTTGAAAACAAATAAATTTTTTTAAATCTGATTTTTTTGTGATTATCAAAGACGATTTACTTAAAAAAAAGAATTTGATTTTCTCACAATTATTCTGAATCTTGATTTTCATGAGCAAATTATTTCAACTACGAATTTTACAATTATAAAATGATCTGAATTATATTTAACAATACGAAAAATAAAACTCAAGTTAATGAAAAACCCGTTTTTTTACAAATTGGCTCAACACCACAAATACCATGAATCTGCTATGACAGGTCAGTCTCTAGGGCAACCTGGAGACTGATCCAAATAATAATAATTATTATTATTATTATTATTATTGTGAGGAATATTTTAAGCTTGGTATGTTGAATTTTGTATGTTGAGTTTTGTATTTGGAAATGTGTTTCTCCCACCCAGATGGAAAATAGGTACTTTATATGTTCGCGATGAATATTTATTCGAGCATAATTTGCATTTAAAATTATAATAATAAATTATACGGCATAAGATATTAAAAAAAATTAAAATATTAAATCGTTTCAAATTTTAGTATCAAAAATTTAAATAAAGTACAAATCAAAAAAATTGATTAAATTTATGTTTTTTCTTTAGATAAAATCATTTTTAGAATTAAATTAATATTTAAATAAAACTATTACCAAAATTATAAAATTACTAAAAATAAAATCTGAAAATCATTTAAAAAGAAAATTTGTTCGAATAATTGTTTATTAACGAGACATTAACACAAATTTATCAATTTATCAAGATTTCAAATTACGAAAGTTATGCTGAGATGAAAATAAATGTGTGAAAACCCATATTGGTGTTCTTAATAATAATTGTAGAATAACAAATTTGTTTCTCTTATTTCGAGGACACAAACCTGCTGTTCTAGCTATTATTGGAAGCGAACTAAACTAACAAAAATTACAGTATTTGGTTAACCTAGTTGAGTATGATAAAAAATAACAGCTAAAAGATGATATTAAATCAAGCGAACACAGTAAACGTTTAGTACAATCGATAATGACTTACAGAAGTTAAATAATTATTGACAACGATAAATGTTTTATAACTGTCGAATGTCTCGAAGATCAGTGTAGTCAATAAAAGATTTTATCTAGAAACAGTTTGCTAATGTAATCCGACAAATATAATTCAGCTAATATGTTTCGTAAAACAGTCTTCTGACAATTCTTAATAATTCAGCTCAATTAGTTGTTAAATATAATTCAGCGGATAATTAATTGTGGTCTGTAAATTACTTTTTACCACGTTTTTATTAGCTTGCTTTCTGGTCTGGAATAAATCTTGCGATTGATTTTTCGACCACTTTCAGTCATCCAATTGAGCTGAATTTTTTTATACAGGCTTGCTTCTGATGACAATACAATATTTTAAAACATTTACGGCTCTACATAGGCCGCATATGCTATAATTTAACTTTATGAAAATTTTAACTTTATGAAAAAAATCAATAATATTAATTAATACGTACAAAAAATTTATTTTGAAATAAAAGTTGCTTTTATTAAAATAAAACTTTGTTATTTTGGTTTTATTATCATTTCTGTTATTCGAAATCAATCGAAAGATTTGAATTCCTAAATGATAACTAAAAATAGTAAAATAAATTTATTAATAAAAAAAAAATTTTTATGAAAACAACCACGTTTTTCAAGCATTACCAATGCACTAAAGAGGAAAATAATTTTTTTTCTAGACATGTGCGAAATTTTATACCTAACCAAAAACGTGGGGCATAAAAATGATAGATTGTTACTAAAAAGCAGTAAAGAGGAAATAGCAGTAATTCAGAAATCCACCCCACGTTTTTGGTTAGGTATAAAATTATTTTTATCGCAATAATTAATAAAAAAAATCTTGTAATTATAATAAAGATTAATTGGTTAATTGATAAGATTATAATATAAATTGTAAAAATATTAAAAAGAAAATATAATTGCGTCTGTT